>DWHO01002197.1:0-13764 GCA_018247575.1 Eurytides lysithous rurik | reverse complement strand
ACCCTCTTAAAGACTGGCAACGCATTTGCAAGTTTAGTAATGTTGCAAATGTCCATGGGCGGTGGTAATCGCTTACCTTCAGGTGAACCGCTTGCTCGTTTGTCAGCCTACTCCATAAAAAAAAAAGCGAAATATATTTTGCATGTTTATCTAAAACTAAAACAATGCAAATTCTTCGTTCCGGTTGGGAACTAACTATTTCATATTTATAACTGTAGAATTCATCAGTAAGGACACTTAAGGTGACAGGTACTAAAATGTTCATATTTGAGTAAAGCTTGGATGTTTGTGCTTTGGATGTTGTTCTTGAATAATGCACTAATATGTACGTGCGTTTGAGTCTATGTTAATATGCGATGCATTAATAAACAAAAAACATCGCTCTTCTAATGTAAAGCAATAGCTTTTGCTGTTAAAGGATACGTCCTTTAATTGGACCAGTATCACACGAAATACTTACTTACAGTTATATTACGTCATAATCGTTGACTACCCTTTAAGTCAATGTTAGACAAAATACGTGAAACGAATGACGAAATTTATCCCACCAATACGACGTATAGAAATAATAGTTATCTACTTTATAAATCACTATTAGTGGGCGAGAAGTTTTGTGATCAATAGAGATACAAAAGCGTACAAGAAGGTCGACTACTCATAAGGTCCTTGCTCTATAAGGTCTGGCGTACAACTGCAACATCGGCATTATGATTGCGAAAAAGCGACGGTAAACACTTTCCTTAGTTAAAGCACTTGTTTGATTGTAACAACACTATATCTTAATTTTATACTAGAATAGTGAACTTAATAAGTATTGTTATATCTTATTGAACAGTAACAATGGATGGAATTTAAATATGAGAAATAAATTAAAATTTAAGAAATCACTAGCTCTACCTAAGCGTAGCAGACTGGGAATCCTATGTTTATTTGTAGCTAGCGCATAACGGTAGAAACCGGTAAGGAATTCTAATGCCACGAATTCCTCGAGTTTTAATCCTCTTTAAATTTTATTTTATTAACTACTTCGCAATACGCGTGATGATATAAAACCACGCCGACACGCAAATCATTTTCACTTTTTATATTTATATATTATAAACTTCTGATGAATGCATCAAAGCGAAAAATATATACAATATTAAGAATATTCCCTTCTCTACGTAACATTATATTTTACACAATCCCTTTGATCCTCTATATGATAAGGAACATGTAAACAGCCTTAGTCTTAAAAGTGACTTCTTATTGGAGTTTTTTCATCATAATTATGTGCAATATCTATGGTATGCTGGCATATCTAGGATGCGATGTATAAATATATAATATTTATTTGGAAGTATATTATGTAATAGTTTTAATAATTTATTAAATTAAAAAGACGATTAAATATTAGGCGAGCAAATCGAACTTCCGGTGGTAAGTATCACTTAGTGTATGGCCCTGTGCCATATCGACACATTTCTGTGTCATACATTTTATTAAAAAAAAAATCGAAACGTAAAGAATTCAAAACAAAACTAAAACGCGACGTAATCCGTTAATTTGTTTTACTCAATAAACACCACATATATATGTATATTACAAAGCAGTAATTGAGAGAAAGCTTTCGCATATTAGCCTTTTGCACTCAACTCAAAATATGCCGAAAATAAATAGGGTGAGACCTCGACGCCTAATGCGTTAATGGCCCACGGATCCAGGTCGCAACCTCGATCGACAATAGCAGTGCAAATCGCAACCGCTCCAAATCAGTACGAGTCAACAAAACCAGATTTCCGCGGGCACGTGTTAATGAGTTATTAAAATTTCTAATAATTTTTTAGACAAATAGGCTACAAAAAATGAAAACGCAACGGTCGAGTTAAGGAATGCGTATAATAAAATGTGAATGTTATATTCCTAGTTAGTATTATTTTAAAATACAACGTAAGAACATTTTACAAATAAAAAAGCGAGTGGAGCTATAATAAAACCTGCTTATATTTTAAAAAAGTAGTAAGATTCTGTTTTAAATCATATGCTTCCTAAGATTTCTAGTATTGCCTATTACATCCAATCAACACTGCAAAAATTTTAAATTAAACAATGACTACTAATTAAATAATATTCATAAAGATCAAGTCCCGGTTTCATAGATCAAAAATCTGTATCAAAATCTCTATTTTTATTACTGGAAAAAAAAGGAGTCCCCTGTGATATTATATATTAACTTTGGTGATAAGCCGATATAATTCTCTCTCTACATGAAATGAAGCAGTTAAGAGATGAGGTGGATTTGATGCTCATGGTGGACAAAATTTGTAGTATTAATAAATAATCGTTACAAATCTGGGTGTGCTTTCCATATTTATCAGAATCACTACGACACGAGGATGATACCCGTAGTGTAGGGGGCGTTAAAAAACGGAACAGATTTCCTGTTGGAACATAAGCCTCGCTGATGGACACCCACATACAGCCATTCAAAAATTTGGACAACGGGACCTGTAATATCTTCGGACAAAATGTATATAACGCAGTTGAATTGTTTAATTAGATGTTCAAAAAAAGACTGCTGTTTTTAAAAAAAAACAAGTGCGTTATGAAAAACAGCTAAATGACATTTAACAGTGTTCGTATTTAATAGGATTGAACGTAGTATGTATTTCATATTTATTCTTTATTATTTGAAATTTATTATCTAGTCTTTGATATTTATTAATGCAGCCTATCTAAAAGCAGGGGTTTTGTATTACAGGCTAAATGAAACGACAGATACCGATAACGAATTAGGCCGATAACATAACTCAAAATTACTCCAATTTAAATGAAAACAGTGTTTTTAAAAGACAAAATTTACTAAAAAAAAATCGGCGCTTAAGGCTAATTCATGCGAGAACTTAAAATAAACATTTATAAGTCGATATCTTCTGATTCTTTCGATCACAAAAAATATTTAACTCAACGCCACAATAAACCAAACGCTTATTTTGACTGCATACAAAACGGCTAAACGTGGATAGCAGTTTTGCTAAACGTAGGCACTGTGGAAATCTAATTGGATAGTGTGAAGCGTTTCACGTACCAAAACTGATTCGAAAAACCGCTAATTAAGCAATATTACTCCGATAAATATAATCTGTTATTCCACCTCGGTAAGCTTTTTTCTTTTTTATGGACTGTAATTGGCTTACATACGAGCAGGCGGCTCACCTGTAAGCGATCACCGCCGCCCGCGGACATTTGCAACATTACAGAAAGTGAAAATGCGTTGCCAGCCTTTAAGGGGGGAATTTTGAGAGTGGGGGAGAGCCCTCCCTCTCTCCCAAAAGGAGGATGCGAGAGGCGATGGAGCCAGAGTAGAGCGAGGGGAGTGAGATGGAGAAGAATGGGTGGGAGGGGATGGGCCACAGATGGCCAGCTGATGGTATATTTCGTTATCATCATAGTGTTTATTCCCAGGTGCATTCCTGATCCCGTTCCTGATAATGCTGGTACTGGAGGGTATCCCGCTCTTTCTGATAGAGATGGCTATCGGCCAGAAGATGCGGCTGGGCTCCCTCGGCGTGTGGAACACCATACACCCGTGGCTCGGCGGTATCGGCATCTCGAGCTGCATCGTGACGCTCTTCGTCGCTCTGTACTACAACGTGATCATCACATGGGTCTTCTTCTACTTGTTTAATAGTATCCGGGTGAGTGGAATTCTAAAGGTGCGAATTATGATCTTAGTCACTCATTAAGCTTAATGAATTATCGAAGTGGATTTGTTTAGCGCAAAGAATCCTAAACTTTTTTTTTCTCGTAAATCATTTTCAAAAATTTTCTAGTGTCGGGAACCCGCTACATTTCAACCAAGTTCCCAAAACGCGTAAAAACGTCTGAACATTAGATCTAATTAGACCTCCGCCGGATAAGATTATCATTCTTCAGTCGAAACGCGAGAGTATAACCACTTAAAGTAAACGCTGATCACTTTTGATCTTAGTTTTTTTTTAACAATTATTTGCACGATCAGTTCTAACAGAAGAACAAAACAAAATTGACATTTGATGTAAAATAACACGCTTGCTTATATCAGCAGTCTATGTCAGATCCAATAGATAGTAATATATGTATGTTTACATCTAATATGTGTATATAGTTACCCTATTAGCATTACTCCTGTAGGAGCTTTAGAGCTCCGGGGCCTAAAAAGAAGTTAGGCCCCAATAGAAACTGAACTTCTAAATTGTTTTTTAATAGATTTACTTGGTTTGACAATAAATTATGTATTGAAAAACCCGACTAAAAGAAATTATGCGTTTATTTTTAGAAAATAAATAAGGGCCATGAGGCCTCCACTCCTTTGTTGCGATAGGGTCTCCAGACCTCTAAATCCAGCCCTGTTCGTGATAAAGTAAATAAAAGCAAAGACGTTTTATATTTCCAAATGGACCCTGCTAAACAGTCCTATCACTGGAATGCCGGTATAAAACATCGTTCCGATATCTTTATATCCAAACCTAACTTGTTACCATAGTCGTAAAAGATTTCATGTTTAACGTATGTATGTATGTATTTGTTGTAATCTATTAATTTAAATCATCCAGTTGTCAGCGGATAAGTTACCTTGGGCTCACTGTCCGCAAGACAACAGTTCCGCCGAGATCGAATGCAGCAAGGCGTCGGCGACAGTCTACTATTGGTACAGGGAGGCCTTGGACGCGTCGCCCAGTATCGAACAGCCGGGCGTCCCTCGCTGGTGGATTGTCCTCTACCTCCTTCTAGCCTGGATCATCGTTTTCTTCATCGTCATGAAGGGTATACAGAGCAGCGGAAAAGTGAGTACATAGCCCCTCCACTGTTGAAAATCCTTTCGAAGACATCTATTACTTTTAATTCAATTTTGATTTTTTGTTGAGAACTTTACCAAAAATTGAGTAAAAATTCATTGTTTTTATAAACATGTACTATGTAAAAAATATGATATTTTGAAAAAGTAACATATTAATTACTTGTTATTGATAAGGACTACATATTTATGGACGAAAAATATCATGATATAGTCCAACGCAAACCGAAAGTGCAAACTAGTAACCCCCGTGAGTATATATGTACATAATCAATATTACTTTTGATTGATAAAATATTAAATTAGGTCATGTTAGTTAAAAGTAATCAGGAAATATCCAAATTACAAAAATTGTGCATTTCATATTTAACTAATGTAAAATAATTCGGGGGACTTCTTCATTTTTTAATAATAATGTCAACGAATCAAAAAATAAGGAGGACAAATGACGTAGTTTTATCGTACATCGTTATCGTCATTACAAGGACAAGCAATTACAGAATTGCTTCCCACGCGCCTAGGTCTTCATAGAACACTTTCACTGCTGAAACACAACCGTTGTGTGGAAAAAATTCCGAACCGCGCGTGCGGCTTAACTCAAATGTGTGTTCGAAATAAATCGCGTCTCGCAGTGCGGTAAACACACCGGTGTATTTTCCTGTCGGATCGCCCGTGCGGGCAACACATATATGTGTTTTGTCGCAGACAACACACCTAGCGTGTGGAAAGTCGCATCGTTGTATTGACCGATTTTTTTGGGTCAGCAGTGAAAGTTTTTAAATTGTATTAATGTATGTTGAAGTGTGAGTGTGTGTTGAAGTTATTTAGAAGAGTATTTCTATAATTTTCTTTTGATCAAGGTTTACTCGGTTACTTTTGAATGTCAATTATCATACTGTTTATTTTATCGATTTTAATCACAAAGGATTTTCTGGTTTCTGCTAATCTATTACTGGCCATTTCTTAAGATTCCACACGGCTGTGACGCCATGATTGTTTTTTTTAACTTGGACATGATCTATACAGGTGTCTTTAGCTTTTCGCTTGATAGAGATCCGTGCGTAATTATCCAAAGATATATTATCCATTTTCATCTGATTCATTGTTGTATATAGAACTAACGAAGCTTTATCGTTATTTAGGTGGTTTATTTTACGTCGCTGTTCCCGTATGCCGTGCTGACGATATTCTTCATCCGCGGTATCACCTTGCCCGGTTCCTCCGACGGGATCCTGCACATGTATAAGCCGAAGGTATGTAAAATCTTATATCACATGTCTCCGGTATTTTAAGTTATCAATAAAAATAGCAGTTCCAGGATATCAATATATCCACCATTGCAATCAAAGTCAAAGTATCTCGAGTCCTGCTTTTACTATAGAGATTCCTCAAGGTAGTAGTTTACTTTATCTAATAATCTTCTCCTTATTAATTAATAGTCTTTTTATTACTCTACTTACGATTTTCTTATTTGCAGTAAGAAGTTCTCACTGCGTCATTTGATCATTCAATACAATACACTCAATAAAGAGACATTAACATGATAAGGCAAGAAGATTTTTATTGCAGACTATCTATAAGACATTTTATTGCAAAAATTAAATCAGACCAGCTTGATCAAGTAAAAACTACGAGATCCTAGCGGCTTCCATAAAATAAAATTATTAATACTTTTGCGTATTGTTCTGTAATGACATAATAGTGGTAACCCACTCAGAGGTTTTATTTTAAAAGTTTTCAACCGATTTCAAGAATAAGAAACTTCTCAATTCGACATATATTTAGAAATACCCAATATGACTAGACGAGCAATTCGTACACCTAATGGTAGGCTAATGTTAGATTTCTTTATGCCTGTTTATTAGTATTTCTCTACAATCGATATCTTCGTCTATTACCCACCGATTTTGAGGCATTTTTATTGGAGAAGATTTTTCGCATCGATGTCATAGAAATTTTATCATTATTGGACCTTAATTTCCCAAGATGCCTCGGGTAATTCCTTGATATCAAATAGCATTGATGTATGAAATTAGATAGAGGTAATATTAGATTTGACGGATCTCGTTTCTTTTTTTCGATAAACACATTTACTTTAAATTATATTTAGCGTATTATTCGGTAGGATCCTTTTGGCAGAATCCACTTGGGGCGGTACCACTGTGTTGCCAGTTATTTTATCACCAAGTAATGTGTTAACACTACCATGTTCTGAATTAAAGGGCAAAGTTCCGGTTACCAGAGTAATTATTGAGATATACCACCCATGGGAATGTATGAACAGTGCAGTGTCAATCAAAGTCTACTTGGTGATGTATTGTTATGGGCAGACGCGTCACCTATCATCCACCTCACAATTTGTTCAACCCCACCGTTTTATCTTTCCAAAAATGTTGCTATTAAACTCCTCGCAGCTGGAGAAGCTGCTAGATCCGACCGTGTGGCTGGACGCGGCAACACAGGTGTTCTACTCATTCGGCCTGGCTTTCGGCTCGCTGATCGCCTTCGGGTCCTACAACCCCCCCAACAACAACTGCGTGAGGGATGTCCTGCTCGTGTCCGTCTGCAACGCCCTGACTGCGATCTACGCCTCCGTGGTCATCTTCAGCATCCTCGGCTTCAAGGCCTACACTATGGTAGAGAAGTGCATGACCAAGTGAGTGATGTTCATTTTTATTATTTTTATTATTCTTCTTTCGTTTTTATTATTAGTTTCGTTTTATTTTAATAGTCGCTAATTCCTCACCGACTGATCACAATTGAAATATATCGCTTGCTTAGTTGAATGCCATTAAAACACAGCTGTGATTTTGATAGAGTCACATAAAGAAAGTGTGTTAGAAAAATTGCACTATTTTTAAATAGTTCTAATAAAGCAGGTATTATTAATCCAAACGTGCAGTCACTCCGATTGACTAATCGATCGCGAAAAAACCCGTGCTTTGAGATGGAAACCTAAACGTAGGTGCGCAAATGTTACTTTCTTCGTGCGCGGCAAAACCAGACTAATTTTTATATAAGCGCGCCAAACTTTTAACGCGAAGTCATTGCGCGCTAAACCGCTGACCATTCAGGCGCAACCCCGTCAGCCAATCAGAGCGCCGTGTTGCCCCCTTAACTTTTTTATTTTTCAATGGCCAGATGCATTGCATTACAAAATTATAATAAAAAAGTATGAAATATAAACCAAAAATAACTAAAAACAGAATCAAATTAATAAAATAACAAAAACTTTAAATATAGATAATTACGTCGCCAACAGCAGGCATTAGCAAATTCGAAAATCTGTCGATACGCCGTGTTATGGTTGGACATGATTGCTATTTTTGTATGTCGGGCTCAATTTTGATAATTAAAAATAAATGTCACATTTTATAATTCAACAGCTAATATATTTTCTTGTGTTTTCGTGTATACTATACGTTATACTGAATAAAACAAATCTACTGGCATCATCGCATTTCGATTTCGAGATCAGTAAATTTGTTTTATTTAAAAACATAACTTTATTGTTTGCTCCCAAGAAACAAATCTGAATGGATTAAACAAAAAATCATTTCCCGTTTCTCTATATAAGGTTACTTATTGTTAGTTTATCAGAGCAGTGCGACAATGTTGATCAATAAATAACTAAACTGTTCATAAATAACCATAACTGTTATATTTTATTCGTTCAATACCGCAACAATTCTATAAAACACCATTCAAGCGCATATAGTTTTATGGCATCAATAAAACGTCGAGGTTAACCGAAATACGACGCTTCTTGCCATATGAAAGCCGGTTTTATGGCAAGACCCATTCAAACATTACTCGGTTAGAACATAATGTACAACTTCCAGTATATACAGGGTTTTATGTTAAACTCATTCCTCCCGTTGATTTAGTAGTTAAAGTCAATTTGACAAATGTCCTTTTCGCTTTAAATATTGCCATTATACAAAATGTGTTTTCTTCGTCAAATGATTATTGGCAGATATTATTGGGAGAAATATCAAAAGTAAAAGTATGTTTTTTCACATCAATTTGGATATAAATAAGTACACACTACGTACACTTTTAATTTGAAGCGGTAGGTACATCTTTTTTTTTACTGATTAAGCTGACAAACGAGCAAGCTCACCTGATGTTAAGTGATCACCGCCGCCCATGGACATTTGCAGCATTACAGAACTAGTAAGGTCGTGCGATCGATTCCCACCCAGGATAAAATATTTGTATGATAAGCAGAGGCATGGTGTTCTATGACTAGATGTTGATTATCTATATTTGTAAGTATACGCGTATATCAGTTGTCTGGTTACCATAGTACTGGCTCTGCCTAGTTTGGGATCAGATGGCAATGAGTGATATGTCCCATGATTCGTTATTATTATCATTTCCATATTTTTTCCAGGGAGATTAAAGTACTGGCGATGCACCAAATCGGCGGTTTCACTTTGAACTCCACATTCGACTACTACAAAGAGGAGTACCCTAATCTGAACGGCACGGTGATATCATCGCTCAATCTGACAGGATGTACCATGAGCAGGCAGCTAGAAGAGGTAAGTGGAATATTTTTTTTTTACAAGCACCTTCATGCCACTTCGGTCTAACAAAAAATTGTTTAGACGGAAATAAAAAAAGTAAGAAATAAATGGAATTATGGGCCATGGTAACTCATTACCGGACGCACGCTTCATTTTATTACGTATGTACTATAGCCGGCTCTTCGAAAAGCCAGGAGTTAGTTTAAAATAAGATGATAGCAGTCATTAAACAACCGTTGATCAGGTTGAAATGTATGCTATGTTTACCAAATATCATTTACGTCTACATCTATTTCCATATAAACGAGGAACTTAGTATACGTTTAATTCTGAGTCTGTAGATGTCTCTGAGCAAAATTTACTCATTCCTTGAACGTTATTAAGTAATCCTTCCCGGTAATGTTAAGCCTAGTGGCGTCATACTACGGCGTGTCTTTACACCTCCGTAGACAATAGCATTACGACCGTCGCCTACAAAGAGAAGCTTCGCGCAGCGACGGTTAACATCGATATACGTTCATAAAACGAACGCAGCTCGGCGGGCATTGTCTATTGCTCGTCGGGGCTCAGTCGGCGTCGGGCTCCCCCGACCCGAACGCCAACGAGCTTACAATAGCAGCTCTCTGGGGTACGGGCGTCCATCGGGTGGACGTGCGTGCAACGGCGAAAAAAAATTAAAATGGACACTTACTTGTTGTCTCTTTTTTTATTCCTCTCGAAACGTACTACACTAAATTTCAATTTATAATACAATTAACTTTGAAGCAGGTTTCGGGAAAAATATATTGTTTATTTGTATATCCCACGTGCGTTTCAGCTTTAATCTCAATTGGAGTTCACAAAATGTCTTTGTGATACGTGCGATTTAATGAATGTATTTCAATCCTCAAGGTATTAATTTTATATAGATGTCGCATGAGTTTATAATATCAGTAACAAACGCATAGCATCTTCATGGGTAAATTTCTCTATTTTATTCATGCCTACGTTATTTATCATTAAAATATTTCGTAACAAAACGGCAAAACGGCTCCCCAAATGTTCGCACAAATAAACTTCTGCTCCCAGGGGGGGGTCTACCCTTAATAATTTACGTTCTCATCGTTTTGTAATCTTATACAGGGAGTAAATTTTAATAATGGAGTAGGATACACGGGTTCTTATTTTAATTTTTGATAATGCCAGCAGCACAATATTCAGAAAGCGGCATGTTCTCTGTTCATAGATCACTTGAGCGATAAAATCTTCGTACACACAAAATACAAATCCTAAAACAAAACACAGTGGATTTAAATTTTTTAAATATATTAAGATTTACATAAGCGGCTCCACTTAGCAAATTAATCAAATAATACTTACTATTGTAATTAATATGAAGGTTATACTTACTAATATATGAATATTTGTGTGGTTACAAAATGATGAAAAAGTATTTTTATTACTAACAAAATTGAATGGACCCATTTTTTCATCTTGAGCACTCGATTACTTTCAGACTAAGTAAAAATTTGTCAGTAATTAAGTACCTAATTACGTAATTTAATATAAGTCTAAATAGTTGCACATCAATCGTACTTGAAAAATAAAATTTGATCAGCCTTTTTAACAATTGGGCAATTTAAAATTAGCGAAATAAAAGGCAATCGCAATTCTTTGGCGTTTCTTTATGATTATGTGCGATGGGCGGACATGGGCCGGCAGCAGTTGGGGGCTTTTGCTATCAGCTTCTTTGTTGGGTTCGGATTAATCTCTTCCAGCGAGGGTCACCATTGATTAGCATTGTCCATAGCCTTGGATCATCATACTCTATCCGTATGCTCTTATAAAGGAGTTTATCGACTTAAAAAAACAAAGGTTGAATATATAATTCAAATACGAGCACACATAATTTTAACTATTTGTAACTGATAACATTAAAAAAAAATATAGTTTTTTTTTATAGGAAACAACCTTTTTATAATCTATAACAGCGTACAACAAAATTACTTCAAAGTCGAATAACAAAAGATTGTTTTTTTTAACTTACCGGCTCTTCATCAGCGAATATTTTCTATCGAGGATTAAAGATATTCTTCCGTAAAAACAACACTGCATACTACAAAAGCATATTCATAGAAAAAGGAAACACGATGAGAAGGCTAGCTTCCCCCTTGGCACATTGGTTACCCAGCATTATTTTCCCCAAGTTCCCTTAAGGACTCTTTTCCTGGGGTCTTTTGGTAGAAAAGAATTTCATCAACCAATCCCAGGTTCAGACTCGTTGTCTCCTTGCGATCACATGTCATTAATATCCCAGTGGGGGGCTTTTGAAAGAGCTGAATTAAAAGTCTCACGCGTGAGACGATATCGACATATCGCCAGACAATGTCACAGACTAACCGCGCAATCTCACCGAGTGAGAGAGTTTGATGACGCGGACGCGGTTCACTGTGAGCTTATAACACAAGCCTCGGCCACCGAGCGTTGTGACGCTTCCCTTTCGCCACCGAATCAGATTTACTTTGCGAAAGCCGCTTAAATGTTTGCAGTCGTCCGTAACTCACTTCATCTTTTTAAGCCATAGAAAAAGTTCGAATAACGTTCACATCAAAGGGTACATTTAGCGAAATGGAAGAGGACAAAATTTAAACTAGAAGCGGCTATTACATTATCACATTATCTAAAAATAGATCGTTTAGCTATAAATTGTTAAATATGACAACTATAATTTAATGTTATCATCGCGATTACAACTGAAAATCCTCATATTACAAAAGTTTCGTCGTTTTTATTTATTAGATCGTAATTTAATGCAAAAACAAAAGGCCACAAGGGCAGGGCCACAGTCCAATAACACGTAGCTGCGATTTTCAATAGGATTTTTTTCGTAATGAATACATGTACCAATTTCATTTCGATTGTCCGTGGCCGACCGACGTGAAAATTTTTAAGTTACCACGCCTACCATACTATTGATACCATGCAAAATAAGCATTTTTTTTAAATTGCCTTGTTGACATTTATTGATAATATTTTTCACAATTGATTTAAATATGTGGCATCATGTCTTTACTTCAGTCTACCCCGTCTTTCTAAGTAATTAAGCAAATTCTGTTCTCTTATTTCACTATAATTTTAACGTCGCATCATTTTGCCTATTTTCGATAACGTGCTCTATTGACTATCTTTTCATAGAATCGTCGACGGCGCACAACAAAACCGAACGCGCGTATTTCGTCTCATCTCCGTGTTCCCACCTCTCACCACGTATGCGAGTGTTATGGTATTATATTTGAGCCGCAGGGAAGGAGATTAAAAATATTTTCCATTTGTGCCGCAATATTGTGTTACATGAGCGCGCAGCGAGGCTTAATCAGCCGCTCATCTGGAAGGCACCAGTGAGATATACGTACCTGGCTCTGAAATGGAACTGGAAGGATTATTCGAAAGGCATGACGCCGTGTATACAACGAGTATACGTAGGTTGAAAAACGAATGAGGACGAAACAAAAGAGGTGCGAAAGGATCTTGAAGTTCCCACTCTCGGTTGCAATCGTCATCAGCGCCAATCTAACAAGAAAATATACTCACGTATATGACGTGTGTAAGTACAATTACTTGCCAAGCCTCCTGTGTAGAATGAACCGCCCGTCTGAAGCTCATAGTGGGTCGCGCGGACAGTCGGGCGACGGGCAGTGTTAAGACAATTAGAGCACCCGGAGAGGGGCGACGGGGTGCGGCACGAGACAATTGCTCACTCACAAAACATTATTTATCCGAATAATGGTCGAAAGGCAAGACATGACCAAACTTTAAGAATTTGCTATAGATTTGTTTGCTTCTTATTTCAATATGTACCCACCCTTGTCCATAAAACGTATAAGTTCTTAGTAGACCGCAGCAGAACAAATGTGAGGAACATTAAAACACAAAGCTCATTCACAACTCCTCACGGCTCAGCAAGTAGCGCACGCCCACTAGTGCACTCGCGGTGTCGCGTACGTGCACGAAGCGCTAAGAGGCCATTCGGGGCCTGTTTGCGTTTACGGTTCATATTGGCCTGTTCTACATTCCTCGAAGCCAGCGCGAGTAATTAATTTTAATACGCGTTCATCGCGTATCGAGTTCGTCCAATGGCATTCCGATATTAAAAAACACTTCGCACACAGCAGTAGGCCGCCCATACAAAGTTGCTTTGATTATTTGACAGCGAAAAAGCTCTGTTAAAATTGAACGAGAAAATTTAACAGAATTTCAATTAAAGTTTGCCAATTCAGTTTCGGCAGTTTTATTAGATGTATGGGCTTGCGAACTTTCGCTTTTCAAATTTAAAGGATACGAAATGGTTTTTTGTATTTACGTCACTTTACGAGTTCGCTCTGAACGCCTTTACAATCGGAGTGGGATGTGGAGGGGTGAGGTGGCATTATTGGGAGG
>DWHO01002196.1:0-13765 GCA_018247575.1 Eurytides lysithous rurik | reverse complement strand
GTTACAAGGGGAGGAGGGGGGGGGGTCAAAAATCTTCAAAAATTGCGTTACGTAATACTTGAACGCTCCCCAATCAGGATTCGAACCCACGACCTCCGATTTTTTTTATGGATTAGGCTGCCAAACGAGCAAGCGGCGATCTTTATTCAAATGCGTCGCCAGCCTTTAAGGGATGGAAATTTTTGAAGAGGGGGCAGGAGGAGACAGGGAACGGAAGGAGGGGATGGAGAGAGAGGTAGGGAGGGGAGTAGGAGAGGGAGGAAGGGAAGAGAGGGGGATAGGCCACCAGCCACCGCACTCACCGGACGATACGCGGAAGCCTAAACATTTCCACTTTACGCCGATTTCTGTGACGTCGTGGTACTTATCCATACTACGTATGGATTATATACATACGTATTCTACATACCTGCTCTCTAATGATATTTAATTTAGTTCAGTTCATCATCAAATCATTCGCAATGCCACTAATATCAACAGATGCTTACAGCCGATAATTTTACACCCTTAAGCTTTTTTGGCTTATTTGGCTAAAACTTACTCGGGGTTACCCGCGTAGCTGAGTTGCGGGGGTCTGATGCCAAAATGTACGATTTCCGGGTAATAGGATTTCTGCTCTGTGATGTCTTTGGAGTCACCGTGGTTGATAGGGGGACTCCGGTCAAGCTGATCGACTCGGACCGAACACGGCTTCTTACCGGGATAAGTCACGATCATACCTATAATTATTATCATTTTATAATAAAGCTAATTATTTAGATTTATCGCATATTAGGAGATGAGGTGACGAGGCTTCATATTTCAATGCTAATGGTAGGTGACTCACCTACCCATTACAACACTGTAGAACTATACTATAGTTAAAGCTTGCGATAGGTGTACGATATTCGGCGGGACATAAAAATAAAAACTTCTGTAATGTCATTGGTTATCTAACTTCACAAATTATTAGTAAACCAAGCAGTAAAGCAAAAGCGTGTGTCTGTGATTCCTTAGACTCTCTAAGGTACAAAAGAGATCGTTGGTTTTGGCGTCATCGCGCTACAGATAAAGTGATGCAAGGAGTGATACGTCCAAGTCTCACTGCAAGAATATATGGCTACTAATTGCTTGTAAAGGAAATTTAGATGTGGATCATTTTATTTGGATGTGGAAATCGCGATATGTTTTTTTCCTGGGTAGTTATTCAAAAATTATATGTCGGTAAACAAAGTTGATAAACGTTGTTAAAACGTTGTAATGCCATAATAGTAAATGTAAAGGATTAAAGTTTAAAAATATTGCAATAAATTTATGCAAAAAATTATAGATGAATTTGAACATTTTTTTTTTGCTACCAGTTTTGGAGTTTAGGACATCTAATGTTTAAAAGCTTTGAACTATATTTTTCATAAGAAATATCTTAAAATTACACATATAAACAGCGGTAACATAAAGTGATATCCCCAAAAAATAAATACATCGATAATATTTTATACAAAACCTTATAATGCAACGAATTATTGCCCGGACGCTGAAATTGCATATTTTCAAACAATCCGATTGCGCCGTCAAACTAACTAAAAAGTCAAACTAAATTTAGGAATTATCTGAGACACTTATCTCTCCTAATTGTTAAGCACTATTTTATTTACACAATTATAATGGCATGTTACAGACAAAACATTAAAGTCATCATAGGCTTAAATATTTGCGTTTTTATTGGTAAGCGAAATAAATATCCAAAATGATTTAATAAACTTTACGAGGTATACAATTATAAATATTCTACCTTTGATCCTGTCAACGAATTTCTGCCATCTATAATGGTCCATATTGTGTACCTCCTCTAGATTTTCGGGTGGTATTAGTAAGCCACTTTCGTCTATAAGGTATTTCAGCACTTCGCACATTGACAAAACCTGAAAAGGAATTTAAGCAATAGTAATAAAAAACTTATTGCTATAGAACATCGTAAGGTTTATTTAAGAATAACTATTCTATAACTGAAATTTGTTTTTGTGTAAATAAAGTAATAATAAAAAAATTACAAGTATAAGAATATTTTATTATAAATTTAAAGATTAAATGTGATAATAATTATATTTAATAAGCGAAAATTTATATGTATATTTTTTGTACAATATTAAATGTTAATGACAATTAATAAACATCTTGTTTTATTTAATTACACTTAAAAAAAAACCTAGAACCTCTTATAACTTAGTCAATTTCTTAAAACAGATATTAATAAAGATTAAAAGGTTATAGTTTAAAGGATAATTTGGAGTTTAAATAATTTTTAAATGGTCTTTAAATTTTTTGGGGCTCCTTATGTTTATGTAATAATATAAATACTGTTATCATACCACGCGACTTTTAATACATACCTCGCATCCACCTTCTGGTAAATAGCGCACAAAGCGTGGCATAAAATGAAATTGAGAACATGAGGTGTCCGTTGCTTTTCCTAAATCCAGATCGATAAGCTCAAGTAGTTCATAGAACAGATATTCCTCTGCAAATGTTTAATTTAAAAAACAAACACATAAATAAAAAGTAGGTCATACATAGGTTAACTCCTACTTCTATATTTATTAGTTTCAATTAAAAAAGTCATTAAAGTATTAAAATCCCTTCTGTTAAAAAATTCAATCAACTAATATTTTCACAAATAGTATTAATAAAGATAAATAAATCATGCCTTCTTTCATTACTGATGTTTAGTTTTGAAAAATTTGTTATACTTATATCACAAGTGCTTACCAAATAAATCGAGTTCCTGTATTGAAAAGTTTTGTGGGGCAGGTTCTTCCACATACAGAATAGTGTATTCAATATTGAACCTTATGACCTTGCAAGTAGGGAGCTTTGCCAATTTGTAATGGGAAAACATGGAAAAGCCAGAGAAAAGAAACTCATGTTCATCATGGGCAATGATTGTTGGTGCTTTTATTAAAAAGTTCGTTGGCGGGGACACTGTTATTCTGAAAAACGATTTTTTATTGGGTTTTATGTTTAACTGGATCAAGCTTTTTACTATGGCTAATGTGAACATGTTATTATGTAAAAATGTCAATGGGGAAAAAAAAAAGATTTAAATTTTAATACAAGGAGTTTTTCGCAAAGAAAGTGATACAGGTAAAAACAATATTCAAATATGTGTACAAAATTAAAAAAAGCCCAAAACAGCCCAGCGTCACAGTGATTTAAATTCACATTACTAACATATGATGTTTCCTTATGCCTAAAAAAATCGCCGTTAATACTTGCATGTTACTTGTTTTGCAGTAAAATGGCTGGTAATTGTCTCTGCCATGTAAAAACTAGACTTCAGTGTTTTTACGACGCACTATAGCCAAAAGAGTGTTGTTAAGAAAAAAAATAAGATTATTAACATATTGACTGTCGCTTCTCAATACGTGTATGAAAATGTTATATACGTCCACAAAAATATTATTATAATAGTGTGACGTATGTGTAAGTGATCATAGGATTCCAGAAAACATCCTGAAAGCTTCTATTGCCAAACTTAAAAAAATTGTAAAAAGATTTTTGTTTGCAGATACAGTAAAAAAGATTTCATTGAAGATAGCACACCTTGGGAATGATGTGATCGCCTCGAGGCTATTTCAAGATTGAAATTATGAAAATTGTAAACATATTTAAAAAAAAAAAGTCCCACTGAGTTTCTTTCACTTGTTCATCTCAGGACCATGGCATTATTTCCGAACAGGTAGTAAAATCAATAGACGTCAAAAAGTGATTATAAACTGATTCAATTTTGACTTTGACCAAGTCACAATACATTGGACAGAATAACTATCATTGTCTTACAATTCTGCGGGTATTGTTGACAATGATAGTTATTCATCATTATTCATTAATAGTTGCATTTTATTTCTTATAAATCAGCTTTTCTGAAAATCTGATATCACTTACCTGTAATGATAGAGCTTGTCAATATTACTCTGTGTAGGTATACACTTGGGAAATGTCTCTTCCCCTGCATAGACACCATGTCGCATACCATGTCGTCGTGCTCTTGCACTACAACGGCACAATGGGCCACCATTCATTTCTCCTGTGTTATTGAACCTAAATAAATGTAAGCAAATATTATGGCGTGTTGTAATTATTTATTTCGCAAAACTCCCTGTTCAGAGACAGTTGCAATAGATAACACCATTAATTATAAGAACATTAGTGTATTATAATTTTTTTATTAATGTTACCAAATAAAGCATGTACTTTACATTTTAATTGTCCCATGTCATAGTTGTCCAAAAGTTTCTCCAATAAAAAGAGGTCTGATTATATATAACTGAAGGGAGTTATGACAAATACAGAATATTTCTGAGAATGATGCATATTTGCACTATTATTTTAGGAAATAAAAGGATAAGATAAATCCACAACAACAAAGTCGTACACTTTTAAACAACTCTAGTTCAAAACAAAAGCAAAGTCATGCTACATTTAGAGATACAATATCTATAGACATATAATTCATACACCCGGTGTTATAATATAGTATTTAGACCTAGTAATTGTGCTAACTTCATTGCACTTCAAATCTAAACACATTAGTGCTTGACTGTATAATAATTCGCAACACCCACTCTTACACACTACACTGCTATTACTCTGTAAAAATCCTTTTTCTATATTAATTTCAATTGTTTTAAATTTCATTCCTTTTCTTACTCATAAAAAATAACTAGAAATGAATGCCATACCACATCTCAGGATGAAGACGCCTTGGATGGCTCTGTTTTCTTTGAAGCTCTAGCATTATCCGGTCTGTATATCCTTGTAAACCATCATCATCTAAACATTCATCACTCTCTGACGATGATGAGCTTTTCTCCTCCACTTAAAAAAAATGTAGCTGTGCATTTTGTCAGGTAATTTTAATAGTGGATCTATCAAATCATGTTATGCCAACACTTTGATTACTACTTTAGATTTTTTATAAGTATTATATTTTTATAAAAAATTAGATTGTTTATAAGATCTACCTCTGGGTATACATCTCCCAATCAATAATTGAAGTAATTGAAATTTGAATATTCAAAGAATTTGATCTAAATTTATTAAAAATGTTAATGACAAAAATCTTAACTGAACCAATTTTGATATATAATTTAAATATTGCTGTATATAATACATTTCTTTGTCATTAATAAAAAACAAAGAATTAATAACTTAATTTTACTTACATCTATGTTTGCATACTTTTGTTTTGGGGGATTTTAAGGGAGGTAATTCATCAACCCCAGGTCTTGCATTTCTTCCCCTTTCTATCAGATTTTTCAAGAAAACACTGCAGCGTTTTTCTAATTTACTAGTTTGCATAACACCAGCTCCTCCTTCCACTGGTTTATAGTAAAGCTCTGCTGGTGAACTTCTATACCACATTTTGGGAGTCTAAAACAAGGTTAATGTGTCAATACTAAATTTAACAGGATAGGTATAACAGCAGATTATGTATTTACTAATATTACTTTGGCATACCTCATCTTCATCAGAATTGTGTTCCCTAGACCATTCCTCTATTTTTCTTATAAAATCACCAGAAGTTTCACAGTAGTTTTTCCTGAAATTAAAAATTAATTCTTATCTTCATTTATCCATAAGTCCTTACATTAATTTTTTTTTATTTTATTGTGTAATTTTAATTTACCTAAAATCTTCCAAAATTTTTTCTCGATCTGTTAAAGGCTTACGAGGAACAGAATTGCGTGAATGTGGAGACAAGTCACGAGTTCGACTACGAGAATGTGAATCTCTGCTAGCAGAATGACTATAACCGCTATGTGATCTGCTATGCCTCAAATCGTCTCTGGGATCATGACTACGGCTGTGACTTCTATAATCTTTTTGACGATGTTCAATATGAGACTTCTTATAATCATATCTTCGGTCATGTTTATGACGTTCATCATATCTATCTTTATCTCTGTAATGATCTCGATGACTATGCCTTGAAGGGCTCCTACTGTTTCTGCAGTATTTTAATTCTCTATATTTTGCTTCTAGAAATTCTCTTTCTTTTCGCTCCTTTTCAAAATTCCTATCTCTGTCATGTCTTTTTTCATTATAATATTTTCTTTCCCGATCATGATTTGATCCACTTCTTGTATGTCTATGTAAAGATGATGATCTAGAGGAACTTTCTTTATGTTCATGATAATCTTTGCTGTGCCTATCAGTGCTTATAGATCTACTTCTTTCGACCCGAGTATCATATTGATGTATATTTGGCGAAGACAAGGTTTCTGATTCGTTGTAGCAGGCTCTCTCATGTTTAGATGGCAGTTCATAATATCCTTGCTGACGATAAGAATAGTCTTGTGGTGGAGCAGGTGCAGCAAAGGAATGTACTGGTGTAGAAGGCAAATTATAAGGAACAGGCGGTGGTGGGACATTAAGAGGTGGTAACGATTGCATGGGTAAGAATGGAGTGGCCTTTTGTGGTGCTATGTACGCACCAAAAGGTGGTGGATGATTATATAATGAAGGGGGTAGTACTCCTGGTACGGTTGGAGGTGGAGCAGGTGGAGGTACATTAATCGAAGGAGGAGGCACATTATAATTCACTGGTGGTATTGACATTTTAATATGATCATAATAAGGTATTTTTATCTTTTTTTTTCCTATTTTCCATGAACTTATTTAAGCCCTATTTGTATTGCTTTTTTATTGAAATGATAGCTAAACAAACAAGTATGAAGTCCACAACAACTGATATCTAGTATGAAGTAGAAAATGACATTTTACTAGTGTTGTAGCAAACTGTATGTATTTGGTACTGAGTAATGGTCGCGCCATCTAGTGCCGAGTAACGAAATGTTACTCACGAATGTATTTCGTAACTTGAACTTTTCGTATTTTGGGTACAACTATTTTAGTACGCGAAAGTACCTCTGATAATTGTGATTTTTTAGGTTTAATTTCATTCTGAGCAAAACTATTTTTTGAATTGATTGATCATGTTAGAATATGTGTTTTACGTTTTTTCAATACTCATTTGTTGCTCTTTAATTATAATCGATGATTGATGAACTATGATCTTATTGATGATTAATATAACATATTCTCCACGATAACTTTAAATAAAAAACCTAAAATAGTAAATCCATTGCAACTTCAATATATTCCGTATACAGTTCACTTGTTGTTCTAACCTTTACCTATTAAATCAAATAAAATTTAGAATGATTAATAGACAAATGGTCACCGAAGACGCGTCCGCCTGACAGACGTTCTATGAGAGCTGCTGCGGTTTGGAACAATAATAGGGGGGCCCCTATGGGGAGTCGAGCCAGACCGCAGCCGCACTATAAGATGATGCCACCCGCTGCTACATTCTTCGGAATGTAGCAGTCACCGTACACCACCTGTACACCCGCTGCCGCGGTGAGGGGAGGATTAATTTGAGGCATAAACGCCAATCCTGTTTTCGCTGACCAGTCTCTGAACTGGTCGAGACTCCGTCCGAGTAATGGGGACATCCCCAAGACTCGAATCAGCCGGCCGTGGGGTGGCTACGTTACATCAGTCGGTCACAAATCTGGTGCAAAATATGATAAATGAAAAATTATGCGAGGCCGTGACGTCATACCGTACGCGTACGCAATACGAAGCTCGATTTGTTGCTCTATGCTATGTTATGAGATATCAAAAGTAACAACGTAACGATACGATACTAACGAGTACTAACTGTTAGTATAAAATTACCTGACATAGTAACGAATACACATGGGTACGCTTCTTTCCGTTACTTTTACGCCTATACATTTTACAGTACAGTGCTTATAACAAGGACGGTCAACCCAAGAGTTTATGGGTAAAAGCGCCGTAAACAAAATGTATTGACGCCACAAGTTATTAATCTTGGGAAAATGTTGGTGAACTTTCTTTTAAATTCAAAATGATTTTAAACTATCCTAATATCGAGAAGTGTCGGATGCGCTCCACTGATAAATAGACTAAAATAAAGAATGAATAGACGAATTTCTTTGCTGTTGGCATACCTTTTTATATAACACAAATATTGCCTAAAAATGGTGTGTCCGTGTCTATTGAAGTAGACACTCAAGCGATGGCTCTATCGCAACAAGGCTAGAGTCAACGAGAAGTGACTCACGCGTTAAATATAAGACCGTCTGCTGTGTCCAGAGTTTATCAACAATACTAGTAGCTTTAACTGAAGCGTGTCTTAACGTCTGATCTGGCAGCAGAGGCCGCGCATCAGATAGGATTATCACTTAAAAATCGGACTTCAAGTCTAGTCTCTGGCGTTCAAGTCTAACAGGAGCTCAAAGAAACCTGAGAGGAGGTTGTTATTTGTTGTACAGACAGAAGACCACCAGAGACTAACTTATACTTGACTCCAAAAATACCATCTATATCGGCAATAAGTTGATCCCAACCCATCGAGCACCCGGTAATCCGGTTGGCGTTTCGCAAGTGAATACGTAAATTGGACAGACGAAAGCAGAATGTGTCTCTTTGGCAGCGATAGACGACAAGTCTACAGAAGGTCAGGAGAGCGATTCACCCAGTGCTGCTTACGTGAAAATGTGGCATTGGTTTCTGAATGGTGTGGGCAGGCATTTCAGTGGAGGAAAAAACGAGTTGGTTTTTATCGATATTAAACACTAAATTTAAGATTAAATGTTAAGTCATTTTTCATTATTTCATTTTTTTTTGTCTGTATTTTCTTTAAGGTATGTTTCCTTATTTTCGAATTTAAGGCGCATTTTGTATAAATATGTAGGTGTCGTCCCACTTGGGAGTACCATCTAGATATAGCCAAGTGATACCGCTCCACTGCCCATTACTTGCCCCCTTTTTGATAAAAGGAGTGCAGTGGTGGGGGCCAACTCGGCCTTAAAGCGCAAATAGGGTCAGCAGGAGTAAACTCCACCCAGCACCACTCACGGCCAAAGCCGGAGGAATCTTTTCCACCGTCGGTGGATTTCGCCTCCAGGTATCGCCCGGCGGGGCGGGGCTCCAAAGGCACCGACCGTGGGGAGGTGCTGTGTAGGAAGTGCTGAGCTCCGCCGCTCCGCCAACTAAAATCGCTCCGGAGTTTTACTCCAGCTGCCATCTTTAGACTAACATCATGGCGGACAAGTGGGGGAAAGATCCCTCGTCAACTCCCCGGACGAGACGCACGAGGGCGCAGGATCACCAACTGGTCACTCGAGACTTAATCTCGCGACAGTTGACGCCGGTCCGACCCTCTCACTCACGGAGCCAGACACGGGGCGTGGACGAGCAAGAGACGGCCGCTGCACCCCCAGACACCGCGCCTGAGCGCGTGGTTTTCAGGGGACCACACCGTGTTACCGTCCGTGTAAAGGTCCCTCGCCAACGCACACCCCCGGACGCTGTCCATGACGACAAGCGTCCGTGCCTAAACGACTCCCCTCTGCACGAATCACATGCGGAGGTGGTAGTCATGTCAACCCCGATGGGCTCCCCTTCAAGGGTCGAGCAGGTAGCGGGGTCATCTAATTTAGGACAGGCGGTGGAGGAGGAGAGCCGCGGTGAGACCGGAATGGATTCAATATCGTATGCAATGTTGCCTCCGATGCTGCAAGAGGAAGAGTCCAATCCCGGTCCCTCGGCGGTGGCCCCCCACCGCCACCAATGTCACCACCACCAGCTAGCTACGCCGGCGCTGCCATCTTCCAAGGAGCGGAAATACCCGCCCATTCTGATAGAGAGCCTCCCACAGTGGACGAAGCACTTTGCCACGCTAAAGCAGTAGCGGGGGCATGCACCTAACGCAAGGCCGCTTGGCTAGGGTGTGCGCTTCCGCCCGGAATCCACAGCGGAGTACCGGGTGGTGCAGCGCTACCTCGTCGAGTGCAGCTGTAATGACCCCACCATCGTGTGGTATTGCTCCGGCCCACAGGAGGAGCTACCCATGAAGGTGGGAGTCAGAGGTCTCCCAGAGGGTACCCCCCGGAAGAGGTCGTGGAGGCCTGCAAGGAGATGGGGTTCCCGGCCACATATGCGCGGCCCATTCCACCCAAGAGGTTCCGTCCGGGAACCCTTTTCCACCTTAAACTGGAGCACCACCGGACCAGACGAACTCAAATGTCTGTACGATTTTGTCGAGGTGCTCAACATGCCGAGCATTATAATTGAGGCCTGGCATGGAATGGGAGGACCTCCACAATGCCACCGTTGCCAAAGCTTCGGGTATGCGTCTGCAAATTGCCACTGCCCCCCGCTGCGTGCGCTGCGCTGGCGAGTGGCTGCGTAAGGAGGAGCAATCCAAGTGCGCCAACTGCGCCAAGGCGCA
The DNA here is from genome assembly GCA_018247575.1 of Eurytides lysithous rurik. Lineage (NCBI taxonomy): Eukaryota > Metazoa > Arthropoda > Insecta > Lepidoptera > Papilionidae > Eurytides > Eurytides lysithous. The sequence continues at coordinate 3,462 of DWHO01002196.1, read as the reverse complement.
CGCGACTAACGACAGACGCTACCCGGTGCTGCAACGGGCGGCTAAAAGCAGGGGCATTACCTTCTACCACCTCCACCTCTATCGAGGCAGCCGAGGCAACCGGCCCATCCACCCGTTCCCCCCGCCTTGTCGGAGGACACAAGACCAGTGCTTGCACACGGGCCACGACGCAATAAGCGGCGGCAGGCACATACGCTACTCTGATGGCGCCGGCTAATGATCCCACGATCTGTGGCCAGGCGCCCAAAAGGCAAAGGAAGAGGGGAAGAGAAAAAGCAAGGAAGCAAGGGCGAAACCAGGCGCGCAGGAGCAACCTGTCGCCAGAGCGGTATCAACCCCTGTACCTCAGCCTTCTCATCCTCAGAGCGCCATGTTGGGGACCGTAGCCCCCAAAAGACAAAGAGGGCTGAAACCACCGCAGCAGCGACGGGAAAATGTCGCAGTGCAGACTGCGGAACCCATCCCGCCACCGCAGCATCAGCGGCCCCAACCTCAGGTGCCACCACGAGGATGGCACAAGGGATAGAGGAGGCGATACAGAGGCTGATCCGTCTGGTGACGGGAATCCTAGGAGATATCCTGGTCTCCATAGCCACGGGCAGCGACACCCTCACTGCGCTCACTAGCGCTATTACATCTTTGACCGCGGTACGCAATAATAATAATAATAAAATCATAGGACATCTTACACATTGCCTTCTGATCCCAAACTAGGCAGAGCCTGTACTATGGTAATCAGACAACTGATATACATACTTATATATTTTTAAATGTATACTTATATAAATAAACACCCAGACACAGAACAAATACCTATGCTCACTGCACAAATGTTCTGTCCTTGGTGAGAATCGAAGCCACGACCTCGGCTTCGCAATCAGGAACACTACCCAATACACCAACGGGCCAGTCAATCATATATCGACGGTGGAAAGCAAAAACTTAATAAACGACACATGGAGTCATTTTTTTTTAATTGCATTGTTGTAATCAGTAAATTAAACCAAGTCGATCGGTGTATGTCTGGCGAAAAATTTTGGTTTTGCTGGTTGCTACGTTTTTGCTTTCCAGCGTCGATATATTACTGCAAAACGTTGCGATTTGAAATAACGTTCCTAGCGTATTTACTGACTATAACAGGACTAACTATCTTCTTGATTAGCGGCTTTCAACCTTGACACATTGATAGTTGAAGCAAAGGTAGGTAAGGTGGGCTAGTGAAAGAAGGAATAGATTAAGGATGCTTAATTTTATAAATGAACGTATACCTAATACATACATAAAAAAAAATTATCATTGATCTATTAAACGTATTAAATTAAATTTTGGGACATAACATACTAGCGCATAATGTAGGAAAATGAATTAAATTTAGTGTACGATATGTTGATTGTAAAAATATCGTGTTTGTAAATCTCGCTACACACTTGAGGGCTAACGACACACATGTGTCCCGACACGCAGCGGCGGTACTACCATACAAGCCCAAAAGCCCGGCGACAAGTCGGAAGGAGAAAAATTTATAAACTTAATTACCACGTAATTACCGAATAATTTATTTTTTAATTTGACCGTTGCGCTAATTAAGATTTATAAATTTTACTCCTTAACCACTTAATGCACACCTCCGTGACATATACGGGCAACGTTTACCGACCGAATTGTCCAGCTCTGTTAACGTCACGGTCACTGTAATTTTATATGTAGCAAAATATTACAGCTCCGTATGGGTCACGGTTAATATAGAAATATAATTTTCCAAATATTTTAATTCCGTATCTGTCACGTTGGATGGTAGATTATTGCCATTCTCGGAATTCGCGTTTGCTTATGTTTTTGTACCTAAATTGATTAAAAAATGTGCATTAAGGGGTTAAAATGGTTTGGTGGTTAGAACAAATGGAAAAAAAACTCCATCCTATCTCCACATATATTGAGCGGTGTGGAGGAAATTTTGCAAGCATCGTTCCACTGCATTGGTACAGCGATAGAAAACGTTCGTCAATCTCTCCGCTGCACCATAGCCGTCGTCCCCATACCTAAGGCCGGTGTGACGTATCTCCTAGGCGTGGCTCCTGGCGACCCGCTAGAACTTGTCTTGGAATATGAACAGGTTGTTGGTCGCCGCCACTGCGATTATGCTCTCGTGCGGATGCCACGCGGTGTGCAGGATCTTCTTGTTGAAGTCGAGGCAGTCGACGCTTATCTCGTCCTGTTGGAATGGACAGCGGTATGCATTAGGCTGTGGTACAATAGTAGTAGTATAAGTACAGAACTTCAAAATGGCCAGCATTGTTAGACAAAAGGCAAATGTTGAGCACTTCATTGGCAAGGACTTGTTGCTAGTCTTATGTCTATTTGATGTTTATGCTTTCAGCCTATGCGGCTCTATAAAGCTTCGTCGGGCACCGCACTCGTAGGAAAGGTAGGTCCCGCGAACTGGATTCTTGTTGCTAGACTATTAAGTTAATTTACACAGCAGCATAGCCGTATGATATGACTCTTTCTTAGAAAAGATCAGACAACTGTTAGCAGTTCCCGCGTGAATGGATCCGACCGCGAAATCCTCATTAAAGAGTCGTACAGGAAATTAGCACTTGACGACACTTAAACCCACCATTAGTTTTTCATAGATTCTAATAGTGCTTCCCTATATAAGCAAAATGATCAAAAGAAAAAGGTAGACCCTGAGTGGTGTAAGAAAAAGATAGACAACGTCAGATACATTCTTTCTCTAAACGATATGTTACAGTGGTAGAGCCACGCAGCTGCACCCGCTGCCGAATGGGCGGGTTCGAACCAGATAAGTACCACGACCTCACAGAAAATCGGCGTAAAGTGTTTTTGCTTCTGCGTTTCTTCTGGTTAGTGAGGAGGCCAGTGGCCCATCCCCCCTCCCTTTCCTTCCCCGTCTTGCATCCCCCTCCCTACTTCTTTCTCCATCCCCGAGGGATCTCCCTTTATTACTCCCTCCCTCCTCTTCCCTCACTCTCACTCCTTCCTCTCTCTTTCAAAAATTTCCCCTCCTTAAAGGCTGGCAACGCATTTGCTAGTTCTATATTCTTTGCAAATACCCATGGGCGGCGGTGATCACTTACCATCAGGTGAGCCGCGTGCTCATTTGTCAGCCTGAACCATTAAAAAAAGAGAGACAACGGTAAATACAATCTTATTCTGAATTGACTGACTGGATTGATTGATTGACATTGGTAAATACATTCTTTCTCAAATCGGTGCAAGAAAGAGATAAACATTGGTAAATACATTCTTTCCCTGAGCAGTGTATTAAAGAGACAGACAACGGTAGATACATTATTTCCCAGAGCGGTTTAAGAGACACACAATGGTATAACATTGTTTCTCTGAGCGGTGCAAGAAAGAGATAGAAATAGGGATGGGTGGGTACCTTCTTCCTCTTGGCGGTGGCGGCGACGCGGCGCGCGCGCAGCGGCTGCCTGGGGC
>DWHO01002195.1:0-13765 GCA_018247575.1 Eurytides lysithous rurik | reverse complement strand
CACGAACTGAGATGTAAAAATGACGATTCATAAGTGCTTGTAAAGGCCTATTTGAATAAAATATTTTGATTTGATTTTATTAAGTAACTGTTATTTCGTTACGATTTCAATTTTGTTACTAAATATTACTACGAGATACTCAGTACTTATTAGCATTGTACAGATCTAGTCATGACTCAAAAGCATTTATTTCCGTTTTAGTAAAAAAGGACTTCCTTTTTCAATAAAATACTTATATAACTGAGTCGATAATATATACCTTACCAATACAAATATAACCATAATAATATTGAGACCATCAGAGACCACCCAAACGTTAGAGTCAGGCTATAAACCTAAAAGTTGACTGGTAAATAATGCCTTTCGCATTAAGTCGCTTAAATAAATTAATGACATTTTTTTATTTGGACCAGAAAGCAGGAGAGCTCTCAAATCAAAGTTGAAAAGGCCTTAACATCCAAGTTAAAGTCATCAAAATTTTGAAGGTATACCCAGTTTATACAGAGCAATCAAATGCACATTGGAGTGTGCTCTCTCTTGAAACCACCCTTTCCTGTGCTGAAATCCTGAAGTTACTTTTTCCTACCACCCATTAACTACAAATTATCATTGCGAATAAATATGCTGATGAATAATAGTCGTAAACCCAGAAAATAACGCAGCAAATTTCCCGCAAATTGAGCGTCCAAATCTAATCCGCTTCTGCCTGTTAAGTAGAAACCGAGGTGAGGAATTTTCTAAAAACACTGCCTACATATAAGCACGCCCTATAATAAGACAGAGCCTTCCCTGTATCGTTACTGCCATCCAACAGGAGACCATTTTATATCGCCTTTTTCATACTATTCTTGCAGTGTCCCTTTACGCCTAAGGCGAGACGATATCGAGCTAATAAAGCTCGATAATGCGTCATCAATTCCTTTGTCCTTTCCGAGCCGGATTGACCTTCTCTTGAAGTAGCTACTTCAAGAGAAGGTCAATACGTCAAGACGACCGTCTTTTGGACCAAGTCAGACTAAAACTAGTGTGGCTCTACCATTTAAAGCACTATGTAAAAAGAAAAGGACGCGAATCCAGAAACATCTCAGATTTATTAATTATTTCTGCACAACCTCAGGCAAGCAAGCGTAAAAACCTGGATTTGTGTAACTTCTTACTCCTAATAAATGGGTCAAACGTCGTCCTCATACGGTAACTAGATTATCCTCAAAACTTTCGCAGGACTTCTATCGAGGGTCCAGCCAAATAAGTTGTCTCACACAATTATATAGCTCGTACACAACATCGTTGTTAATCCCTTCCTCAAGACACGGAAAGATCGTCTACATCAAGTACAACCGCGTTACTGAATGGTTCCGCATACCGAGAGCCACCATTTCTTTTTGTAGTTGCAGCCAAAGTCTATCAGTTACGATCTACTCTATGGTATATGGATAAGTTTTAACCCACATATTCTATATTTATATCGAATAAGGACACGTAACTTCCACATAAATATCCACATAAAGAATAATTTTTATTTTTTTATCTTTCTTGATTTCTTATCTTCAACTTTATCGTTTTAATTGTGTCTAATGATAACGTATTTTGACGAATTTCGATTTCCTTGTCACTTGTGACTTAATTATAATTTACAATTTAATCCCTTATGTTAATGAAACAATCACGTGTTACGCTATTAATGACGATATATATCCATAACATTTTATTAATATTCCTATATTCTTTATTGGAACAGAATTAGTAAAAATAATTCCGTTTATGCTGTATTACAATTACATATAAATTATTCCTATTTTTAATACCAAACCCTTTAGTACATACAACAGTCCAAATCAACCTGAAGAGTATGAGGCTATTCTTATAAAATAACGTTAATATATTTAATGTGAATTGTTACTCCCAAAGATATAATCACTGTATTCAAAATGACTGACATCAATAAGACAGTCGACAAATTTTTTTACGCGTTGTTTAATAATAAAAATGGTCACGGGATGCACTTGGGATATTCTGTGATTTACCTGAGGCTTTTGATGCATTACAAAATATTAATCTGGAAATGATGCCACTTCGGTATTAGATACAAAGCTCTCGGTCGTCTTCTATAAATAATCTGTTAGTGAGTAGTAGAGAAGACTAATTTTCTCCTCTTAATGTCAAGTATAAAAATAATGGGAAAAGGTTGGTCCTCATAGTCATCGATGTTCTTAAGCCCCATGTCGGTGGGTTTAGCCCTCATATTATGACTTACAGCATAGTACTGTAATGCAGCTTTTTTTATTACGAATTTCATACTGCAGAAGCGAGCTACTCGTGCCTACAATTTTAATACTTTGGTAATTGCTTAATAAATATCAACTAATATATATAAGTAAAGCCAGGAGTTTAAAGTATACTTCTCCTGTGCAAATAAGTCGCGATGGCTTTCTTATTCGGTGATTATTTTAAAATGTTTTGCGTTAGATTTATTGGACTAAATAGAATATATCTGCGAACTAAGTACGGTGCCATCGAGAATGTATTGTGACTTTATGATAAGTGAAACTGAAAAGTTTAAACAGAATGCCGCGGTTATGCTAAATTTTCACGGGTTACATGTAGGCAGAGTGTCTTTAGAAAATTCCTCACCTCGGTTTCTCCTTAACAGACAGAAACGATTTAGATTTGGATCCTCGATTTGCGAGAAATTTATTCGCAATGATAATTTGTAGTTTATTGGAGGTGGGAAAAAATAACTGATGGATTTCAGCATAGGAAAGGGTGGTTTCAAGAGAGAGCATATTCCAATGTCCTCTGTATAAACTGGCGTTGTAATTGGGTATATCTTCAAAATTTTGACGACTTTAACTTGGATGTTAAGGCCTTTTCAACTTTGATTTGAGAGCTCTCCTGCTTTCTGGCTGCTTGAGTCATGACTAGATCTGTACAATGTTAATAAGAACTGAGTATCTCGTAGTAATATTTAGTAACAAAATTCAATAAAAAAATTTCATTAATTTATTTTATTTATTTACACGACTTTATGCTAAAGGCATTATCTACCGGTCAACCTTTAGTTTATAGCCTGACTCTAACGTTCTCTATCTGATGGTCTCAATATTATTATAGTTATACTTGTATTGGTTAGGTTACAATATATTACCAACTCGGTTATATATTGTTATTGAAATCGAAACGGTAATGGAATGATTTCTTCCTTTTTTACTAAAACAGAAATAAATGCTTTTAAGCCACGACTTGATTTGTACAATGCTAATAAGAACTGATTATCTCGTAGTAATATTTAGTTACAAAATTCAAATTGTAATGAAATAACAGTTACTTCATACATAAGAGTTATGTCGATGTTCGCTAAATTACAACTTGATTGAGTTGAAGTCATTACTAATAAAAATAGATTTAAATTTTTATGTAGAGTATCAAATGTTTTTTTACATCAGTACTTGATTAATTCTATAAAGCCCAAATTTATCGGACAATTTATATCTTATCTTAAATAATCCATTAATTTATCATATGATATAAATGGTTGAAGGAACAGAGTAAAATTAGTGTGGAAACTTAAAAACATGCGCACCACGGTTCTATTATTGGCCTTAGGCCTAACCGCTGTAACAGGTAATAAGGATTTTCAATTACTAAAATAAGCATGAATTATGAAGAAACAAATATGTTTTCTTGTAGCGTCACTCATCTCACCCGTTTTTTAACTCGGGTGGATTATGGTTCCGGGTTCCGTTTCCCTTTGCAAAAAAAATTAAATGATTATAGTAATATGAAGAATTAAGTATGGATTTCATCGAGCTTTGTTTTTGTTCTTAACCCCTTAATGCACATTTTTTTAATCAATTTAGGTACAAACACATAAGCAAACGCAAAATTCGAGAATAGCAATAATCTAACATCCGACGTGACAGATACGGACTTTAAATATTTGGAAAATTATGTTTCTATAAGTAACCGTGATCCATACGGAGTTGTAATATTTTGCGACATATAAAATTACAGTGACCGTGACGTTCACGGAGCTGCACAATTCTGCCGCTAAACGTTGTCCGTATATGTCACGGAGGTTTGCATTAAGCGGTTAATGACAAGGTACTGTATAATACATTGTGGAAGGCTGTTGCTCTGGCTGGAACTCCTGCGCAATGCCTGCACTGAAGGAAAGTGTCCCGTATTGATTCCTATTGTTTTTCTATATATCCACTTGAACGTCCGGGTTCGCGAATCGTTTTTGGCGGCAAAATTCCGAACTCAATTAACATCTATCGTGCCTAAAAACTGCATAACATTCCTCGATAAAAACGTTTGTAAAAAGTAAGTCTAAACTACAAGTACAATTCCGAAATAAAAAATACCTTTGTTTACGTCAGTGTGTACATATATAAAACATTTAAGTAGGAGAAAATGAGCTCATCTTTGTTTTTGTTAGATGAACTTGGAGATAAGGTTAGAGGATTTTCTTATGCGTTCTAAACGAGGAAGCGATTAACACCAACTGATCCCTCTATCAACAACGCATAAAGTACAAGCATTAACATTTTTGATCCCGAATGTGGATAGATGTGGTACTTAAAAAAGAATTAAGGATTACGATCTACAAAGCGTCAAAGATTTCATATCCTCCCATGTCTTGGCTACTACAAAACCCAATATTACTATTGATCTAGAAGATGTCTTGCAGTTCTAGGTAGATATCTCAAAATCGGAAGAATTGAAATAAACATTAAGTCCTTTTTGTAAGTTGAAGAAGCAAGTCATGAATCTATGCAAAGTTTTATATAAATTTTACAAGCCCATCTGAGGCGTATCATTTGACTTTTCGGGCGATCAGGTTTTCAGCCTGTAATGCCCTAGCCCTACTCAGAAACAACAAAACAAAGTCATTGTCCTCCGCAAGACTCGAACTTAGTAAAACACACGATGTCCAGACGTAATGTTCTGGAAAATTACTCAGAGAACAGTATGTGCAGGGAAAATCCGCACAATGCTCTTGGAAATTCGTTAACGCGTACTGTAAATTGTAATTAAATAATGAAAAGATATATGAGGTGCTCGGCAGTCGGCAACAAGTTACAGAAATGTGAATAGCTTTACTCACATTTAGGGTCATGATTAATGCTCTAGTTTTCCAATGCTTCATTTGTCAAGTTTTCCTTGTCTGGCTTTATTATTAAATAAGATAGGCAACTGAATTTGAAAGAAATAACGTAATTTTCACTTTGTAGTAAGAAGTTATTAAAACTTAAATGTAAAAATTCAGTTTAACGATAGGAAATCTCATTCAGTGGCGCGCATCGTCCAAATCGAAAGAGTCGAAGACCGCCCAACGTTCTTTTGTGTTCCTCACAAAGAAATCTTGACCTTCTTCAACATTATGAAATTGATATTAAAGCGGAAATGGCACCAATAGAAATCTCTATTGAAGGAAAGCACTCTTTACCTTTATTAATCAAAGCGCTGAAAGGGTTTAGCTTCGATTAAAAATAATGAAATTAGAAATATTCTTTTTTTAAAGGACTATTGTGGAATGAAATGGTTTGGCGTAACATTTTTTATATTACTATGTCAGAAATAATGACTACTTTAGTACGGTCGCTAAAGCGTGACAGAAGACCCAAATGATGGCAACACCGTCGCACAAACGACATCACTCGGCTAATTACGCGCTACGAGAGAATCAAATTATCGCAAGACACTTGGCTTTTTACCTTTCTAGAGAATAGCACTGCCACTTAAGGGTCCAATAAATATATAAGTTTCACACGTACAGTCCCAAACCTTCCCAATCATTCAAATTGTACGTGAAAAACTTATTAAATGCAAGCCCATCCCTCTCTCACTACCCTCCCTCCCTATTCCTCCATACCCTCTCCCCTTACGCCCCCTCTCCTTTTCTCCCTCCCTCTCACTTCTTCCTTCCTCTTTCAAAATTTCCCTCCCTTAAAGTCTGGCAACGCATTTTCAAGTTCTATAATGCTGCAAATGTCCATAGGCGGCGGTAATTACTTAAAATCAGGTGAGCCGCTTGCTCGTTTGTCAGCCTTATCCATAAAAATAATATATAACATTCGCGGTCAAATATACGACAAAAAATTTGGAACTCTTCACATGAACCATAGTCATGGTATGATCTGAGAAAATTCACATCACAACGTAACGGCGAATCTGGACAACCGTAAAATTTAAAAGTTATATATTCCAGTACGTGCTAGTTGAGTTATTGAACATCAAAAATGTAAGAATAAAATAAAATTAAACTATTTTGTAGTTTCACTATTATAATTGGACTCGGCTCTAACGATACCGATTGACCATCGCTTTGTATCGTAATTATCCCTAACCGACAAATTAATTTGATTCCATTAATCGCTGAGAACAATGCGTTACCATAATTGGAAATCCTGAACGCTCAAATTATGCATATGGACAACGTTACGCAGAGATCTATGTTGCCTTAGAAAAGATCTCAAAGCAGGTTCTATAGTAACGGTAGGTTTTGAACCAGTTCCTTATTTCGCTCAAAGTCCTCGGCTTGCGAACGTGCGCTTGGCACAGATAATTTACTTATTCATAAATATGACCTCTAACTGCATACACGGATACAAAAACACAATTTCACTTTCAACTAGATGTATTAAATTGCTAAAATGAAACTAGTTTGCGGATTTTATCGCGTTTTATTAAATTTTAAATTTCCAATATACTCAATACTCAATCATTTATTGCATTTCATATGTTTAACAATATTTCGCAATAGGTATTTATTAATTAAGGAAGTACATTATTGTTAACATATGAACCCTATAAGGGTATAGCAATATGTGGAGTAGCGGCGGCCCGATTCATTCAAAGCAACCGTCATTAAAATATTCATTAGGGGAATAGTAGCATTTTTCGGATAGTATTTTTTTAATTTGGTTTAAGAAAGTTGTTGCATTTTGTTCACCTTTTAATTTATTTGGCAACTTATTATATATTTTGATGCACATTGCATAAGGACCGGAACTGTATATTTTTAATTTTGAGACCGGGTATTCCAAATTGTAATTATAATTTGACCTTGTTAAAAAACGCCTAGGATTATCGGAGAGTTTTTTAAAGAAAATCGGATATTTGCGTACAAACTTTAATGCTTCAAATATGTATATCGCCGGTAAAGTAAACATTTTTAATTTTTTAAAATGGGGTCTGCAGCTTTCTGATACTTTAATATTTTGAAGGATACGGATATGGCTGATAGTTTGTCGCGGCTACCACCAGAGGATTTGGGTGCTGTTTGCTTTTTTGAAGAATCAAATTAAGAGATCGCGGAAGTGTTCGCGTTAATACCACTCCGCACCGGTTGCGAAGCAGATGAGTTTACTTTGTATCAGCTGAAGATAGCTCAGGTGACAGTGTGGCGTGCGCTTGGCATGCGTACGACATGATAGGATGGACGCAGGCTTTATAAATGAGGAGCTTGTGTCTTAGGGACATTTCGGCTTTATTAATAACGGCTTTGATGTGATTCCTAAGTGACGCCGAGATACTTGACTTCGCTTTTACAAGGAATAGGTTGGCCGTAGAGAATGAGGTGGCTCAAGTGCGTATGCTGGCGGGCACAGGTGAGGAGACCTTTAAAGGGGATGTATGACTACTCTTCAGCGGGTTGACGTTTATTTTCCAAGTGCGAAATCATTGGACTAGGCGATTGGCGTCATGTTGGAGTCGGATGCCAGGTAGTCTGTCTGTATAGTAAAAGGCGGTGTCATTCGCGAAAGCACCAGTTCGACTTGAGGATCTTTGGGAATGTCGTTCGTGTAAAAAGAAAATAAGAGAGGACAGAGGAGCTCCGGCCCTGAGGGGGCGGGTGGAGGATACGACGCGATTTAATCTCACAAATGGTTCGATCTGTTTCTTTCTATGCGGTGTCTCGGCCTCGGCCTAATCCTAAATCGCCGATGAGACTTCTGCGCCCATTTCAAGTGTCTCGCTTCCAAAGTGGCGAGAGCAGCAGCAGCTCTCGGAAGTCTGCTCTCGAATATTGGCAGCCCCAATGGCTCCTGCCGCCGTCTCTACGCCGGAGTCGTCCGCCCCATGACCCTTTATGGAGCTCCTGAGTGGGCTGACACCCTCAACCGCATGTCTAAAGCGGTTTTAAACGCGGTAAACTAATAAGCCTGCGCTTAGTTTTGGGCGCTAGGGTAAGTACCTAGCTGCCGCCTAATGCGGCAAACATAAGAAATTTTAAATTAAATCAAAAGAAATTTTAATTGAAATTAAATTAAAATTACGTAAATATTGCGCAATATTGCGTATTAAAAATTTTAAAGTTTAACGGTCGCCTGTTCAATTACGTAAATCAGGAATCTGCCTACGAGCACACTACACTGTCACTGAATTCAAAGAAAGACCAGCCGAAACAACAACTAACAATCCGGACAAGGTTCTTCTTTCTTACTGTCTTCGTCTTCTTTCTTGACGCGATCTTCACTCGCGACTCGAAAACTGAAACCAACACGCGAGCACTGTGTCCGGAGTCTTAGCAACAAGACTTGGAGTAACTAAGATAATTCTTAGACTTCGACAACTATATAACATATAGTATTTAATACGAAGCTGAATTTGAAAGGAGAATTTAATACGAACCGTTATAGGTTCGTATTAAATTCTCCTTTGTCGTGTAGGTTTTTAAATTTTCGTGAAAACTGTAAATAACGTAATTCAGTTAGTCTTGTCTTTACCTATTTAATACGACTAGCTTTATTCTATATAATTTAGTATAAACCAAGTGATGCCCAAAAAGGGATTGTGGATGTGAACTTATATTCAGATTCACACACAGATTCCTGCTATAAAAATGAGTAAAAAGCATAAACGAAATTAACTCTTAGTGTACTCTTAGCGTAGTGCTTTTAAAGTTAACTTAATTACCTCGCTAAATGCTTGCTTACAACTGAGCTCTTTAACATTTTTTTTAATTAGCAAAGTTGTTAAGAGATTCACTAATGAACCGAAGGTTTGCATTAGAATTCCAGACGAGATCCGCATTTGTGTAGTCTATAGCAGAATAAGCAACGAACTGAAATGAAAAAGTTAAGATCGCACTGAATCTAAGTAACTCGCTCAAAGCCCAGCCAAAGACGGTCCGGACTCTCTCTTTATAAGAAACTTCTTAAATTCGATAGAGAATTTACTTAGTGCTACTTTTTTGGACTTTGAAGTTTATTCACGTATTTCAATTTAACATTCGACGTATTATTGACTATAAGGTACATATGTCTTGAGCATATTATTTCATAATACTAATCTTTTTAAAGGGCGGCAAAATATGTGAATTGTTATGTATTGTAACAAGATTTTGTTTTTAAAAATGAATATATTAAATTTTTGGTATATCACGTAACTCACGTGGGTATAATGTTTTAATAGAGTGGTGCATTGACAGTGGTTGTACTGTCAAAATTAGTGATAAGTGGAAGTGTTTGTACTTCCGTGTTTCGGTCAGTAAGGTGGTCGCTGATCCACTCCAGGAAGAAAGTGGGAATTTTAGGGAGGGCCCACCCCGCACAAAAAACCACACTTTAGAGGGCGACAACGCATTTGCTTTGATCTTTTGAATGTCCATATACAGTGGTGATCGCTTACTTTTTGGTGAGCCGCTTGTTTACTTGCTTCTTACTTCATTTCCATAAAATTATTTGTCATCAAAGATATAGTGTGACAAATAACTGCCTCCGTGGCCTAGTGCTATGGGCTCGCGCTTTACAAAAAGGGTTCGAATTCCGCGGAGGGCAATGGCTTTGTTTTGTTGTTTTTTTGTTGGATTAGGGCATTGCGGGCTGATCACCCAATTGCCTGACAGTAATGACGATCCATGCGTCGGATGGGCATGTAAAAAGTCGGTCCCGGCTTCTTGTCGACGCCGTCTAGCGGTGGCTTGGAGGACTCGTTGTTAAGAGGTCGGTTTAATGTCACGGCCTCTGCGCCTTATCTCTCTCCGGTCATGTCGGTTATCCGTCCCATCGGGTCATGAGAGTAAAGGAAGAGTGAGTGCACCTGTGTCTGCGCAAACACTTGTGCACTATAATATATCCTGCGCACTTGGGTAATCTCTTGTAAATCGGCCACCGTGGCCGGAATCGGTCGGGAGGACATTAGTGTGACAAATCGTATTTAAAATGTTCATCACAATGTGTTTAACATTTAATAATTGATTCTAGATCTAAGCGGTACTGCCGGCGTATTTCATCTGAGAGAACATGTTAAATCGCTGTATTTTGCTCTCTGGAGTATAGTATAGGCACTTCGAGATGTTATTTAATTTGCGTTCAAATAAACCTTAAACCCATTATGAAATAATTAACACGTCCCTTCTCTGATAAATTATATTCGTTATTCTATACAACCTTACACTTAATATTTGAACAATGTAAGTAGATTAACAAAACAATCACATTAACGTATCTACGTTTTGTGAATTATGCCATGAATTTAATTAATTAAATTATTTATTGTTTAGGTATTATAATTGTTTGAACTTGATCCTACTATCTATCCTAGGAATAAATTAATAAAAGAAATTTATACTCCTATAGAGAGCACTTAATACTTATGGATTTATGTACATTATATTGCATATATAAATACTTAGATGTTCTGTTGTACCAATTATAAAAACCTAGTTTAGTTACAACGTGCATGAAGATTAGATGTCTCTTCGTGATGATTTCACTTTAGAACTTTCTTTGTACGAAGTACCTTATTTGCTATATTTTTTCGTTCACCTGTTGAGCTTCGCTGGCGATAGGCCAAATGACAACGGCCGCCCAATCTATTTAATCTTTGTCATTAATGACCGGTCATGCTCTCAAAGGTAGGTTGTCTGGGGAATCCTAGTTGAACATACTATTCCTCTAATTCCAAAGTGTCGTCACTGTATAATATATTAGGAGGGAATAAAGTCGAGGTCTAGAGGTTAATTGCGTTCAGCCTTGTTTTTTGGTAAAGTGTGTTTAAGAGTGAATGAAGTCAAGGTTTAGAGGTTATTTGTGTTTAGTTATAATTTAAAAAAAAATTATAACTAAGGTAAAGTTAAAGCTTTTATTGGATTTCTCGCGAAACTTGTAAAATGTGAATGTCATAAAGATTTTGTGTGTATTAGTGGAATATCTGTCGTGTTCGTTATGGATGGAATATAATTAAATATCGGCTGTAAACTTATTGCGAGTTCTTTTAACTCTAACTTACTTAATTAACTATTTAAACAACACATGTAGAAATTTGCAAAATCTCTCATACAATCAATTAACATAGTTTGACTATTTTCTGTACGCTTATATGTTTGAACAGAAAGTTTTAGTCACCCGAGGTTTAATTTTGTTCAAATATGTTTTAAATTTATCGTTCTTAAAAGTAATAGCCTTTATTTCCTCTGGTGTGATAACGTATCAGACAACAAACTGTTGTGTGTGATAGGACTTTAGGTGTCGCAAAGACCGTCAATCATAATTGAACCCACAAGGATTTGAGGAGAAACGTTAGCTTATTAAAAGTTATTTTTTTTATATTTTCATCGACGACTCTAAGAAGGGGACAAAATGTGTCTTTTATTTTGGCTAAAGTTAGATTCTTTTCTTGAATTTTATATCCAATAAAACAAACTATTTAAACATATTGTATCTTTTTACTATCAAACAAATAAATTGTAATTGTAATATTGTAGCTTTGCCCGAACTAGATTCATTTTGGAGTAGACTGTATTGAACAAATATGATTTCTTTTATAGTGTTTATTTATCAATGTCATGCTTTAGAAATACGGCGTTAGAAATTTATTAGTATAATCCAAGTAAAATTTTATAGCAAAATCTTTGAGCCACTTTTAAAGTAGACGACAAACTTTTTTAATGTTATGAAAGCTTGGGGCTTTTAGTAGCTTCACAAATACTAATGTGAAATGACTGACTACGACAAAAAATTATATTAGATATTTTTGGAAATTCTAATATACGAAAATAAGAACTCTCTCTCACTTTAACTTCTATCCTCTTATTTAACCGTAGAAATCAAATATTGATTTTAAGAATGATAGCTGTCCTAGTTTCACCAAGCTTTCATAGTGTTCCGCATTCAATATTGCCCTGGTGTTGATTTTAGGACGCAAAAACGTTGAAAGTTATGTAAGTCGTTGCTATATACAATAAAAAGATAGCAGTGAATGAGCCTGAATTAGCAAATAACGTGATTATATTAATATACACGTCAGCAATGCATAAACACGTCCTTTGCTTATTGTGATCTCAGTTAATTCTTATTTAATGTAGCTTCTCAAATATTCAGTCAGTGTAGTTCAATCGTTGAAAGCATTCGCACCTAGGTTAGTTAGGTTTCAGTTATTTTAATGTTACTTCAAATAAACTTTCATTTTAAGTTATTTTAGTCTCTTTATTGCACCCTCTGGCTGTGGTCTAAATTAATTAATTTCCGGCAGCAGTTGGCAATCGAAAACTGATTTATAATTTACACCAGAAACCAGTGAAAATATTCCAAACGCTGAAATATAAGCGATCCACGGACCAGTCCATTGGCGATATTGGATTCCGCGGCAAATCTCCTGGCGTTCGGCCAGAGGTGACAAAACGCCTTGTTTGTAAGTTGTACACTGTATCCATCGCTGTCTTTACGTACAGCCGTAGTATTATCAATACTAGCGATTGCCTTTCGGTTGAAATTGTTTTAGTGACGACCATAATACCAGATCTTTTTTATGCTTGTCAATTATTTGCTTTTTTATTTCCCTCACTTTCAACGGAATATTTGCTTATCATTCGTTCCTATAAAGGTCGTTTTTCAAAGACATAAAAATGAAATTTTAAATTGATTTGTAAATGAACTAGATCCAACTAGGCTAGGTCTTTTTGTTGTCATTATGACTTCGCTAGAATCTTGGTCTAAAATATTTACTCCGACCAAGAAACTAAGGCTTATTGAAAAAACAAACATTTTATTTGAAACAGTAACTTATTTTTCACTTTAAAAACTTATTGCTAGGTGAACAATTCTTTCAGCATTTAGAATAGTATTGTTATAACATTTTCTTAACTACCCCTTATCACGAAATACGGTGGTACGAGATTTAAGTAATTTAATAGAACAGGGAATCATATGACGTTCGTTTATGACAACTATGTTGCTAACATTTTACTGCGATATCTAGCAAAACGTGTGTAACAACTATATTTTAATGACGGTTGCTTGGAATGAATCGGTCCGCCGCTACTCCACATATTGCTATACCCTTATAGGGTCCATATGTCAACAATAATGTACTGCCTTAATTAACAAACACCTAATGTGATATATTGTCAAGCATATGAAATGCAATAAATGATTGAGCATTGAGTATTTACATTTTTATGAGACAAAACGAAATCGATTGTAATATCACACTCGTCAATGTTCAGTTTTATCTCACAACTTTTATTAAAACATTTACAAGAACTGGCGAATAAAACTTTGATATAGTGGATTATTCAAGAAGTACAAGCAAAAACTTGGAAAGTAGTATAATTAAAGGGAAAGAAGGAGCAGTGACGACATTTCGTTAACGAACTTTTCGTTCGTTCCATTTTTAGGAACTTTAAAATTTTAAATCTTCTGGACATGTTTCAAAACTTTAATTTCGAAGAAACGCATCAGTGAATGGGCCGGCTCGAACCGGATTAGTTCCACGACCTCACAGAAAATCGGCGTGAAGTGGAAGTGTCTTTTTGCTT
>DWHO01002194.1:0-13768 GCA_018247575.1 Eurytides lysithous rurik | reverse complement strand
CCCCCCCCCCCCACCCCCCCCCCCCCCCCCCCCCCCACACCCCCCCCCCCCCCCCCCCCCCCCCCCCCCCCCGGGCCCAAACAAAAAACCAAAAAAAAAAAAAAAAAAAAAAAAAAAATACCTCTGTATACTATGAAAATTATACCTTTACGTTTATACGTAGTCTAAGAGTAGCTCCACTATTGAAAAAGGCGGAAAAACGCCAAATCTTTTTCAACATGACTGACTGATTTTTTAAATAATTTCTTGTGTTTAGGCGAATACTATTATTAGCATTAAAAATATTATCGCGTTTTAATTAAATTTACTTTTTATCCGATATCTCTTGAATGGAATACAAAATACTTTTAAAGCGTTCATGGTTACGGGACGGACTGAGATGTTAAACGTCCTAATTCTGTATATATATTTCTCTGTTATCCGTCGACAGCAGGAGTCGTCCTTCCCCTTTCCGGACGATACGACATTGGGATCTTCAAGAAGAGAGCATAAACCCATCTAATGGCCCCGGCAACGAATTTGCAAGTCCCTTAATATTGCAAATGCCTATAGGAGGCGGCATCCGCTTAGCATCAGGTGAGCCCCTTGCTCGTTTACTTCCTAATCCAGATCTAAAAAATAAGCAAGCGCTGTATAGTATTTGAACAGTCGTTAGAAATTAAAGCAAATGCGATGAAATCGGTAAATTTGGTTTTTACATTAACGATTTCACAGTGTTCGAAATGAGAGAAGATCTGGAAGGGATTGGTTGGATGAATGTGACAATGGATTACATGAAACCATTTTCTTCTTGAATTTGTACGTCTCTTGCTTTTCCTAGTTTTTCTTTTGTTTCATAATAACAAGAACCTTTGTATTTCTTGGAACGTGACATATTTACGCAACACAGTTGCTAAAGAATACTAACTACTCTTGGGAGTTGAGTTTTTCTGGCTTCAACATACATGACTTGAAATTAAAGCGAGTAAAAATTTCTAGTTGTTCTCAAGAACTTTCTTGTTAGTCTCTGATTTCGCGAATAGTTAGCACTTTCCAACTATCGAAGCAGGCTGCGTCAGAACCTACAGGGAGCTTGTTAAAATGAAAGTTTGCAAATGTAGTAGGAAGTTGGGTATAATTATTAACTAACCTAAATATCGCTTGGTTGTATGTTGAGAAAACTATGTTTAATAAGTTTTAATGGAAAATATTGAGATGCTCTAGCGCTTTACAAGATTGTTTAGTGTAATTAATTGCAATAATGTGAAATGCACCCAACGCGTTTTGCTTTTCAACTATTCAAATGATTTCATATGAAATATTTTTGAATCTAACATAAGGTTCATTCCATCTTTTTCAAATACAATTTGATATTATATAATGTAATATACATTTTAATATTCGCTTCAAAGAAAAACCAAGTAGTGATAAATATGACAGTCAAAAACTACATTATATAATGTTGGCGTTTAAAAAGTTGATCTATACTATCTAGTTTTTGTCTCGTATTTTGTTTAAACTTACCATAAAAATCGCCGAGGTGCGCTAACGTTCCAATGCGACAGATCGGAATGGTTTATCTGAAAAATTAATTTATACGTAAGTATATATTGCGTATTGTCGATTACAAAATAGTTAACTGAAATTTACTTCTCTGCACATAAAAAAATATGTTACTGGTTTCTTAAGTTAGAAATAGTAATAACGATATATTTAAAATGCTTGTTCTCTTTTTGTGATATCTCAACTCAAAATATACTGTTTGATTTATCATCAGCGTATTATTATACTGTCTTATATTAAAATAGTAAAAAATTAAATATAAACGCGCAACCTTTAACATGGCTCATATTCCGTTATAATAATAAATTATTTACTAAATCTTGTTTCACGCAAAGATAAACCAATCATAATAATTGTAACATTTTGCACGTGGAAAAATTTATTACGCGTTTGCATTACGGGATTTGCTCCGCGAACATTTTCTTAAGACCTGTTTTATTTGCAAATTTCATCACAATTTACGTGGCCTCAGATCCTGCTACTTGGAGAGAGCCTAAACTTTGTTAATTTTGCGGAAAGTTGTTCACTCGAGGGGGCTATTACGCAGGCACTTGGTGAAAAGTCGACAATCCAGGGAGCCAGTATGGCTTCTAAGTTGTTACCGATGTATCAAAATTGTTTTCTGTGTTTTATATTGCCTAATCAAGTGTGATGTTTCCTAAAAAGTAATTATTTCACTTGGTAGTATCAATCACAGACATAACTTTGAGTAAAAATTTAAAAAAAATACTTTAATTTTAATCATATACTTCCACTACTATATATGCACTACGAGACTACAACAGGCGGGCAAACGAGCAAGCAGCTTACCTGGTGGTAAGCGTTCACAGCTGTCCATGGACAATTGCAACATTACAAAGCGTGCTAATTAATACCTTGCCAGCCTCGACAGTCCCCCAATTAATTCGACAGTCCTCCGATTTATGTGACAGTCCCCCAAATAATTTTAATCTTATAAGTTAAAATTTTGATACAACACGCATGTCCTCATGCGTGACCCTGCAGGACGTGGGGTCCATCCAATTCGTGGAAACTAGCATTTCCACGGATTCGGCTATCCGATGAAGCTTTATAGAGCCGCTTAGGCTAAAAGCATCAATGTCAGTCCAGATAAGATAAGAAGGCAGATGTTGAGATGATTGATGTCGACTAAGTTTTAAGAATTTAGTGCAAAAAGTTATCAAAATGACAATTTAGTAAATAATAAGGTTCAATTGTTAAATATGTTATTTCTTCATTCTTCAATAATGGCTCTAAAACATTTTTGTAAAAAACTCTGGGACTCAGAAATGATGCGCTCATTTTTCTTGATAATTTATTAAGCGATTGCCATCATGCTGGCTTTTACACCAAATTTCAGAACTTTATGGTTCACTATGCAATGCAAAACGTATTGGTCAAAGAAAACAACCGTGGAGATATTTGTTTGGAAGGTGGAATATTAATAGCAATCAGTCTACTGTGTTGGCCAATATAAACATCAAAATCACTTTTATATTTTCCTGATACTGAATTCACTGACTTAAAATAATCTATAACATTCTCTGAACATGATTTTAAAAATGCCTTTTGTTGTCCCAGGATCTTGGAAACTGTATTCTTATTATTGTTTTATTTTAATAACCCACGTCATTTACGGTTTAGCCCACATATTTTTTTGATAATATAAGTGTGAAAATTATCAAAAAACTTGCTCGTTAGTTGTACCCTATTCTTCCACCTCTATATATGGTATGGCATGTTACAGCGATGCGACTTTCCACATGCATTTTTTTATAATTACTATTTTTTAGACACAACACTGTATATATATGTTGTCCCCACGGGCGACCCGACAGGAAAACACCCTAGTTAGTACCGCACCGCGAGACGCGATTAATTTCGGACACACATTTGTGTTAAGGAATTGTTTTCACACAACGGTTTTGTTTCAGTAGTGAATGTGTTAAAAACACTACAACTACGAATACTAACAGCATCAATACAATAAATCATGGCAGTCCATTTGAAGGTGCACAAAATGGATCTAAACCATTAGCCGTACCTGAAGACCGGCGACAAAGAAGTACAAATGATCACCGCTGGCACAAAGTGCTGTCAATGCAATCCGAAAGCACGTGGCAATAAACACAACAATAGAGATGTACCAACGGCAGCAGCGATGTTCATTGAGCCTTGTACCGTGAAACAAAGAACAAAGGAACACAAAGCCAGCCATCTGGGAAACGTATGACATCGGATACACGACGAGTCCTGTTTATATTGACTATGCTATTACTTACTGATATGATTTCCGTTTAAAGATATTGTTTATTTATTCTCTTTGTACACACATAAATTACGAGTTCCGACGCAGGAGGATTAAAAAAAACGGTTTATTTAAGATAATTTATTAATTAAAAATTAAAATCTGAATTAAAAGCTAGTGACCGCCTTCGAAGTGTGAAGAAGAGTGATGTCTTGCCGTCGCGTAAGCTAAGTCCGCGAGCTTCATATTGTAGAATCAGCGTTTCCATTATTGCGACATTTCTCGGGAGACATGCCTGCCGTGCGATTTCACATTGCCACATTTCCTGAGAGACATGACATGCCTGCGATCGGTACGTTGTGCTAAGTCAGCGAATTCCATAGTACCGTGGTATGTAATACTCTCATAGCCTGATGGGATGGCTAACCAACACGACCGGAAAGAGATCAGGCACAGAGGCGGCGACATTAAACCAACCTCTTAATAATGACTTCTTCAAGCCGCTTCTCCATAGTTAGATGGCGTCAACAAGAAGCCGGGACCTACTTTTCACATGCCCATCCGACGCATGGACGCATGGATCATCTTACTTTTCAGGCGATCGGGTAATCGGCCCGTAATGCTCTAACCCAACTAAGAAAAAACAACACAAATTCGGTGTCCTCGGCGGGACTCGAACCCACGAGCTCCGATTTGCAAAGCGCGGGCCTATACCACTAGTGGCCTATATCACTACTATTATTATCACTACTACTGGAGATACTAGGCCACGGAGGCAGCTTTATTACTGGAGATATTAATGTATCTATGGCGTCGATAGGAGGAGGACATATCGGAGGCGGCGGTCGAGGCGCGCCATTCACGCGCCGAGGTCCGCGAGAGGGACCGCTACATGCGGAAGCAGCGGTCGCGCCGCTCGCAGCACGACGAGGCGCAGACCGGCCCGCACCAGCAAACCACGGCTCGGCCCGCGTCGCCCCACCGGCCGGCGACTTCCCATCCCTCGTCGCCCCATCAAGCGGCGCCCTCTCATCCCGCCTCGCCCCACCAGCCGGCGCCACAACACAACGCGTCCCCGCCGCATGAGGCTAGTATCTCTGCAATGTTTACAAAGGGAATTCAATTCAGTATATTCATTTGCTAGATACAGATGGTCACAATAAGGATATACATTACTCGTTATCTTAACCCAGGAGGGTATGCAAATGTGCTATAACAGGTTATTGAAAGTTATTTAAATTAAGACTAAAATTACAAATTGGATAAAATTATGTGCGGCGGTCACTCTTATTTATTCCAAATAAATTCATCTATTGATTTGTGAAATGAATAATAAAATTTTAAATTTTTCCATTTTTGT
This sequence comes from Eurytides lysithous rurik, assembly GCA_018247575.1. Classification (NCBI taxonomy): domain Eukaryota; kingdom Metazoa; phylum Arthropoda; class Insecta; order Lepidoptera; family Papilionidae; genus Eurytides; species Eurytides lysithous. Next base: position 8,618 of record DWHO01002194.1, on the reverse strand, counting down.
AATGTTCTTTAGTGGCAAAATAAAGAAAAAGATGTACTGATGATTTGAAAGCTGTAGCAATGTTTAACGAGAACAACTGACAATAAAGATTTTATCGGTGGTCGATCAATCAAGTAGTAAATTCATTTCACTTCGGATATTTCAGTTAACTGTGTCAAATAAGGTTTAAAGTAAAGAAAGATAAGAATACATAATATCAATATGTTTCAAATTTCAACTTTCTATCGTTTTTAAATTTTCGAAGTCATTTTTTCTTGTGGTGTAATGTTGGATTTTTCGAGATACGACAAAATCGCTATGACTCGATACGACGGTAGAACCGTCGATATTCAAACGACTGTAACAACTTGTCTGTGTAAAAACTTGGGGTTTTTAAATATTTAATACAATATTTTTTTTTCTAAATTTATATTTATGTCCAAAGAATGGATTGCTCTAATTAAGATCAAAGTTTTTAATTGTAATTAAATAAACATGCTCAAAATATCTCATCTGTGTCAAAGTTAGTTAGTTCATTTTCTAAAATAAAATAAAATTTTATTTTATATTAGTTTCTCTTCAATTTTTCAATATATAAAGAAGCATTTGGGTATGGTATTGCAATGGCCGCTTGTTTGCAAACTATATAGGTTTACTTCAATTAGGCAATTTCTCTTGAGTTGTGGATATCCTGGTCATCACTTACCATTTGAATAGTATAATTGTAAAGTATAGTTTTTATGTACTACTTTATAAAATATAAATTTAATTAAGATTCCATTGTTGCAAATGTATCTTTTTTATAACACAAATTATAATATAGGATATTTGTTATTGACTGTCAACTCAAATTTTAGAGGTTTTGGTAAAAACGAGCATTCAATTAACGCACTGTGCTCAGTTGCCAACTTTCCAGTTATAATAAAAAAAAAAACTAACCCAGTGTGACTCATATAATCTCACCTACTAACATTGGACTTGTGAAATAATTAACAATAATATTATTCCAGACAGTGAGACCATACTCGCCGCGTCAGTTCCCACTGAACGAGTCGACCTACCAAGAGATGCTGTCTAATATGCCGAGGGAATATCGGCCCACTAGCCCCTCCAACTGGGGTAGCTCTCCGCTGCGTTCTCCGCTCGAAAATTTGGAGGAAGAAGTGGATATGGACGATGCGAGCACTCTTTCCCCAATGTCGCCACTGGTGTACGATGGGGACGATCCTGACGACACTGAGTGGAACCCCGGAGCCGAGAGAGGGGAAAGAAGGAAGAGCACCTTTAGATAATGTGAGAAAATACTTAGAAATGTACCAGTTAAAGGTGTGAATAACTTGATAATTCAAAATGTACCCTTCAAGGCAGACCAACAAAGGGTTTTTTTTGCTTAAGACTGTATTTCATGTGTGAATCCCATTTCCATGAACAAGAATATAGCATCAATTATATTTAACTGTGATTTACTAATGAAATATTGTTTTAAGAAAAATGTGACCATAGAAAATAGGCTGCACTTAAATATGCCTTGTCGCCTAGTACGTAATAAAATACCTGAACGAATAGTATAATGCATACTCATCAGGGCTTTAGTTTTAAGACTATATTTGGCGGCCAAGTGTCATCTTAAATTAAATATCACCATGTGTTAATCAATTAACATAAACAATATTTGATTGAAATATAGTCTTAACAAAATAGGACACATAAGTTGAGTTTGTCTGTCAATGTATACATTCTGTAGGGATAAATTATATGTACCTTTTGGGATCCAGTTACCTATTATGTGTGTGTAGTTATGCAAAAGCTCATCAACTTTACGAAACTCACATTTATTATGCAAAAATTGGTCTAGATTTTTTAATAGTGTGGGAAAGTACTTTTTATGGCAGCAAAATCATTTTTTTTTTTGAGTATGATTATCTGCTAGCTGTTATGACAAAAGCTAATGTTACACTATTCTAATGTATCTATTTTGCATAATTACATCCATATAGGGGGATTCTTCTATGCATTGTGAAATTTTGCTGTAATTGTAGAAGTAAAATTTACAATGAGTTCACCAAGATTTTTTCATTGGCGTTGTTTTTGCTTGCCATTAATGTAACGTAAATATCTCCAAACGAATTGCCATTCTATCTAGTGATTCATTTTCCATAACCTTTACTAAAGGTGGTCTGTCACAGAACCCCCATAAAGAGGGAGGTGGTTAAAGTTTACGATAAACATGGACTTTATGCTATGTGTGAAATATATTTAGCGATGTTACTTGACACAATTGTAAAATTAAGCCGGAAGGAAATTAAATATGTCTTTCAATTGTTATATAAAATAGTGACCAAAATCTTTGTGAGATGATGTATTGACACATACTGAACAACATATATTGTGTAACAATACACATTGAAGCATTTGAAAAACTGTATTGTCAAACATTAGAAACCTGAGGCTCTAAACTATGAATAGGACATATTTGGACTTTTATAGCTACTTTGATAAATTATCTAATAAAAATTAAACTGACTTTAATGCTCTACCCGTGGGCGGAGGTGATTATTTTAAGAACATAAATCATGTCCAATAAAAGGACCCATTTACCATAATAAATGAAAAAACAATCCCCCGAAAAAAATGGGAATGGGAATATAGAGAAAAACAAGCAAAATCTTTTTAGGCCTGATTTGAGAAAAAATTAAAATACCATTTGTATTTGTCATTTAAATATTCTAAAATATGTAAAATTAATTAAAACTAAATTTTAAAATATGTACAGATAAATACCATTCAAGCATTTTTTAAAGATGTGTTTTAACACAGCCCCAATATTTTTTTGTTTGTTTTTTATGAATTCATACAGTAATGTCTCGACTTTTTATAATTTATGGTAATCCTACTTAACATTTTAGTAAAGAAAAGGGGAGCCAAACTGCCTGACTTCAATGAAATGTAAATAGAAATGCTAGAGAATATTTCTATAGATTAGAATTATTGGAAATGTTCCATAAGCCTCAAAATTTGGTCTTAGTGCCTTGTAATCATATAAAAATACAAACGGCATTTCATTGTAATGTTTAAGAAATTTGTTTTCATAAAGAATAATTCAGAACTAAATTATTCTCGACAATTAGCTGCATTGAATTTATTTATTTTTTAATAAATATTGAGCTAGACTTAAATTTCGAGTTGTAATATCTTAGGCTAACAGTCACGGTTAATTACTTGAACTAAAGCTTTATATATTGTTAAGATTCATAATATAAGCGCAGTATGATGTTCCACAATTGTGTAAATACTGTATGATAGTTCTTTAGGTGTGAAGTGAACAAATGTTAGGGCACCCAACGTTATAAATTAACCCATCCCTTACATTCCTCGCAAAGTTCAAAAAACATTTTGTTTGCTTTATTAAAAATGATAATCTCTTATGTAATTGACGAACATTTGAGTTTTATAACGTCGGAGAGGGCTGTTACGTTTATGTTTCTATGTTTTGTCGCAGAGAACAACAAACATGTCATTTTGGAGTTTCATAATTTCTTTCCTAAATGATCAACATCCTTATTAACTACTCGTGTTAATATGCAACATTTTACTAAACAGAGTGTCAATAAAAGTACAGTAATTCCCCCCATAACACGGTAGATTGGTTCCGTGTTATATGAAAAGGAGTTGGAGTATTCCCGTATAATATAAAATGCGTTATAAGAGTACCGTGTTATAGGGGGGTTACTGTATATGAACATCATTTAAATGAAAATATGAACACTCATAACATATGTCGAATTTGAAACTCCATAGCATAGAGGCATCATATATCATATATTTTTAGTATGATAATAAAAATAACATAGTTCTAAGATGAAGTTTTTATAGCCCATATGGTGAACGCAAAGCGAAATTGTAAATATTGTTTGATTACTGGGCGCTGAATAGCCGCATATAGACTGTCTACAGATTAGCACTTGGAATCTCTATAAGAGTTTCCGTTCAAGTTTATTTGTAAAGAAAATTCAGCATTTCAATACGATTTTTTGTTTCATTTGGACTGTGTTGGACGTCCTAGTTGTATTTAATTTTAATTTCTTAAAAAATGAATGAGGAATTAGAAAGTGGAAGATGGTAATTATAATAAAATTAAACTTACACTTGTGGCAACCAATACCCCATATGTGATACAGTTTTTAATTTAATGATGAAAGTTGTCGAAGCCTTTATAACATCTGTCTCACCTTACAATGTACAGTCATATTTTTCATAAGATTAAATTTAAATTAATTTAAGCTAAAAGGAAATGTGATACTTGCGGGTTGCATCGAGAATGCAAGTTGTTGGGCTATAATTTGGTGTATGTGTGTAGACCGATCTAGGCGTTACTAACATCTACTTATATAATCAAATGCTGTCTGAACACAATAGTTGGGTTGAGAAAACACTATGATGAAGCAAGTTTTTGATGTTGTTACATAAATAGTGATAAATTTCATGTTTTTTAATGGCACCATGCATCTCGAATTTAGTGCAGATATATAATTTAAACATCAAAAATGATGATATTTGGCTATAATTATTAGTCTTTATTATAAATAGTATGATGGAGACTTATCTTTGCAATGCCAACACAAGTGAAATGACACTTGCTGATTCCCACCTGCAGTATAAAAATATATTGTTGTTTTTCCTAAATTTTATAATTTATATTTTTTGGAATACCGAGTACAAATTTGATCTTCAATTAATTTTTAATCATCTTTGTTTCTGAACATTTCTCTATTAATATCGGTCTACTAATGGCATATGAGCGTTTGCTTTTTTTTTTATATTTGTATAGTGTCCAAATTGAATGAAGTGTTGTTTTTATTGTTTCTATTTTTTATTTTTTAAAGGAAGCCAAAGTCTTCTTGTTAATGCTAAGCGTAGTTTAGACTCGATGTGACAGTGGTGTCCAGTGCTTGGATGATAAAGATGTGTTGTATATTTTAGCGTACGCAGATTAAAGTTTAAATTGACGAGTTAATGTTTCTACTTTATTTATTGTGTCCTAGATTAAATCTCTCCTGATCCTTTTTCTTAAGTCTGAAGCTAGAAGAAAGTCTATCTTTATGAATGAAGATAAATCTGCCTGTATTCCATGTATGGATTGGATGTAGTTATGCAATATAATTCCAACCAAATAACTTCTGAGAAATTTGGAGTTTCAGTAGAATTAATTATTTAATTAACGAAACTGATTTGTTTTTTAAATTCCTGTTGAATTTTGTTTTTTTTTTAATCCTTCATAGAATTATTTCAATATAATCGACTAGTTTGTGTAAATATGTTATATTATATATATGCTATGTAAGGCTCCGTCAAAAAACGCTGTGAATCGATGCGATGAAACCAATTTACATAACCACGGCCATTTAAGCCATACAGGCTTTAACTCAATGCAGCTCAATATCAAGGATCGAAACCTTTATGGACATTGATTCTCACGCCCTCGACAAGTATACATTCGCATCAAAATAAACCTGTGCCGCAAAAACAACGTGTATTTTCTCTGCATTTTCTGTGATTGTATATACACCAATGTTCTTTAAGAATGTAAAAGAATCCTAGGGTCAAAAGTAATTGAACTTGTATATAGTTTTGTTGGTTTCTTATTTCAAATTGATATAGTGCGATGGAAACTAATGTTCTCTTAGTAATGGGGGTTAAGTAAGGCAATACGAAAAAAACTCATTGAATTCATAGTGACAGTGAATATGTTAAAGTTGGAATGATATAGTGGTTACCTGCTCAATAGGGAAGCCTGCTGGAATATGTTATTCTGGTGTCACCCATACTGCCAGTCGGTTCCGTTTGCGCAGAGTAACTTATCTCTACTAAGCTGCCGAAGTCATGCATTCATCAACTATCATGTCAGTTTTCAGCGGTTACTCTTTGGTGTCATATGACCTTAATAGATGCAACGTTAAAAAAATCTTTATTCAAAATAATTGATTGGTTTACGATCACTTTTTGACATCTAACGATTTTACTACCTGTTCGGAAAAAACGCCTCAGTCCTGAGAACAGGCGAAAGAAACTCAGAGCTAGGGTCTCTAAACCGTCAGTATACTTAAGGAAGCGAGATAGCGATATCTTTGCTTAAAACAGAGAACACATTAACTTGGCACCGATCTGGTTGTCATAATTCTAGGGCGTTGTAGTACGCCATAGAATTTATTTTATTAGATTTTCGTTTTTATTCTCTTTTGGGATTTTTAATGTCACTGATGTCAAGCGTCTGTCCAGAGGCGTGTCATCGAAATGTTTCGACAAGCGCGGATTCTATATGGCCAAAATTACCTTAATTTAGATTTAACTAGTTTAGTTTTATTTAGATTATTACAACTTTTCGTCCGTTGTCTTCGCTCCTTACTTCTTTTCCAGACTACCGCTTCTTTTGCCTGGCCCCCTTCCCTTTCCTCCACAAAACTCACACCTTAAAAGCGGACAACGCATTTGCAAAACGTTCGATGTTGCAAATGTTCATAGGCAGCGGACTTACTACTTGTTGCTTTCCAGATGGAAATGGCGCACAAATAGCAAGCGGTACCTGATGATGCCACTTACTTGTTTGTCTGCCTAGTCCATAAATGGGCAAAACGATAGACGGTATCCCAATATACACCTATGAGTTCGGGTAGTATCCTTGGCTTGTTGTTAGGACCAGTTTGTCGGTCCAGTCGCTTTTTCTTTTTCAGCATCCAATAATGCAAAAACTATTATTAATTCTTCGACTGCATGTTGCAGTTTAAGTGTCTTCCCTAAGAAGACTTAAAATGAACATTTGAATTATTATATACGTATTCCTGTGGACGCTTCCGCTGGTAAGGATACTTCGTACGTGGGTTCGTAGATGAGAGTTAAGTGTCGTTAACCACTCACGCGCCATTTACTATAGTAAAATTAACAATCACTTATGAATCGATTAGTCAAAATATAGTGACTAGGAGGCTCTTACGTAACCTTTACTTCAGTAATCACAACAATTAGTACTCCATTTTAGTACCTCAGTATATTAACTAAAGTTGTCATCAACTTGGTTTTATTTAGTTAGATATCAAAAACAAGCGTAAATTTGGTGTTTCATCTGCTACAGTCAGGGTATATACTTATTTTATTACGAAATTTATTGACACAAGTTAAAACAAACATTTTAATACATTTTAAAATTTATTTTAATATGATGATTGATTTCAGACAATCTAATATTAAGTACTCTACAAATATAGGCTAGGGTTAAAGTAATGTAAAAATTAATACACAACCTAAAAATCACTATAAAATGGCACCATTTACATAGAAAAAACCTAATGCTTAAAATATCTAAATACATTATACAAAACTGTATATGGTACATCACATAAAAATCCTTTGATATTAATACTGAAAAACTGGTTCTCTTGTGTGTTAATACACAGCCTTTAAATTGAATAGATAAAACAAAATAAATGCAAACGGAATGTTACCGATATTTTACCACACATGTGACACACTTATATTTCTTAACAACACCTTAGAATAATAAATACGTTTCTATAACACCTTGTTGGAAAAGACTATTTCCAAAGCTCCAGATTCAAATACATTGCCTAAAATGTAGAACAATGGCAAATGCTTTTATATAAGTACAGCTCTAGTAAATGACTGAAAGAATTTATATACAGAAAAAATAATAGGATATTCAATAATATACATATAATAAATTTAACTATAATAGAGTAAATATGCTAGACGCAAAATAAAAATCAGACTTGTAACAACACTGATGTAACAATTAGGCGGATTATAAACTAATCGGTTTTGATAATATTTTACTAATTTCAATGAATATATTGTTGCAAAAATCAATCTTGGCACCTTTAATTTTGCATGTCATTTTCACTATTGACAAAAAAATTATGAAGAAATATGTTATATAAATAAAAAAATCTACTTTTATATCCTAATTATACAATTTGATCAAATTAATTTTCGCTTTAAATTTCTTTTGTCAACAACATCAAATATCATCATAATTTGAATAATTTTAAACCTATAGACATGGAATCATAAATTCTAAATAGTTTTTATCTATTGTTTAACTGCCAAAAAATATTGCAAATTCTTTTTTATTCCCTACAATAACACAACTTTAACAACAATAGTAAATATTATGAATTGCAAAATGTTCAGATCTGTTAAGTCATTAGTTTATATTTCTAGAAAGATCTTGTATACGTCTGGCATTGCATTCTTTACAATACAAATGTCCATCAAGTGGGTAACAACCTCTACCTTCTTCCCTAGAACATAAGGATGCTCCACAGTCTTCACAAGCGTAGCAGGCAAAATGAAAGCTTTTGTCGAGTGCCACAATACGCACCGTCTCCTCAGCACCACCTTCAGGCACTATAGGTTCTCTACAGCGAGCGCAGCGTGGCGCGTATCTGAAATCATAATATAAAGTCCTTATTTCATCAAGATCAGGAATGAGCACATAAGAGGGAGTCTGAGAGTAGCACCAATGACGGAAAAGTTGAAGAGTACCAGACTAAATCAAATCAAATCAAAATATTTTATTCAAATAGGCCTTTACAAGCACTTATGAATCGTCATTTTTACATCTCAGT
>DWHO01002193.1:0-13770 GCA_018247575.1 Eurytides lysithous rurik | reverse complement strand
GTGCACCTGTGTCTGCACAAACGCTTGTGCACTATAATATATCCCGCGCACTTGGCTGATCTCTTAAAGATCGGCCGGCGTGATCGGAATCATGACCGATTCCGGGAGTACGTTACTGGGGGAGTATATTATTATGATTATATAACATATTTATATCAAAAATTACATCCATACACCGTTTTATTTCAGCGTGAAAGGACAAGCCTATAAGCACAGTATCATATATTATTAGTAAGGATATTAAGAAGGCAAACTTAAATATATTTGAAGCAAAAGTAAAAAGGACAATACAATTACGGGCAGTTATGTTTAAGATACGCATATAAAAAGAAATAGTTTAGTAGTTAAATTAATTATCGTTATTCAGAGGTGAAATAATATACAATCTTGCCATTCACTTTTTTTAAAACGAAGTTAAGATATTGTAAGATAGAAATATCTTGTGTTACAAGGGAATTTACATACAAAAATGTGACGCGGACAAACGCCCAGAACCGAGACAAATATCTGTAGTTCGTACAAATATTTGCCCAACCTACGACCTGCAACGCCGAAGCCGATAACTTAACATCGGTGCCAAACGGCCATCAATTCACTTGAAATGCGACATAGAGTCGACTAATTAAACTATTTGGCCATGACTGTTTTACCACGTGTGATCAGGCTTCTACTGAGCATATCATATTTTTCTAGCATTAGTCAGTGCGTGATAAAAAAAAAACTAAGTTACTGCGAGCACCGCTTCGCAGATTGTTAGATTGTACACTCGCTGTCACAATAGAAATACACAACTCTTAATCTTATAATCATAACTTTTGTTAACTGTCATTTATACGGAATGCCGACTTACAAATTATTTTATCATATTTGTCGACACTGGTGTTGATTGTATGTTTAGTAACAACAAGTTTAATGTTTCTTTACTGTAATTATAAATGTACAACTACTTTTGTCAATAATTGAGACGTGAATCATTTCAGCGATTTACACAACAAAATATTCCGACTGTCAGCAATTGATGATAATAATTTAAACGTGAAAAAAGTCCGTAAACTAGTTTCATTTCGCCGGCCACAAAAAGTGCGATAGTGAGTTGGGCGTATTTATGCAAAATGGATCCAATCCACAAAAAGTGTTTTTTTTTTAACTAACGCCACAAATAGCGTCCATATATATATACTGAAATAATACTAAAGTAAGTAAATAACCATATCTAAAGTTTTACAGTAATATGAAAAGAAACTACTACTTTGTTCTCATAATATACTTTTCCTTCTTTTTTTAAAAAAAAAACGCTGCGTCTATTGTAAGTTAGAAATATCTTGTGTTATAAGGGCGTTTTACATACATAAATTTTACACGGACAAACGCCCAGATCCAAGACATATATTTACAGTTCGTACAAACATTTGCCCCGGGTGGGAATCGAACCCACGACCAGCGACGCCGAAGCCGATAGCTTAGCGTTTGCGCCAAACGGTCATACTGATTTTACTGAAAGCCGCAATCCTCAGTATTGAGTTTTTAAGATTGTATCTAGTTTGCATAACCGCGTCCAATTGCGGAGTCTGCGGCGGCGAAAAGCGCCGTGTCAGCCAGCTACTGACCTGTCAAGTGCGGCTGCGCGGTCGGGCTGTACGGGCTCTTGATCTGCGGGAAACCTGCGAAGGAAGAATTACATTAATTGAGCAACAAACAATTAAGGCCGGCGTGGCGTTCCAATTGGAAGGAGCGTGATTTAACGGCGGGGGACCCCCGAGGCCACCTCGCTCGAGCTGAGCCCGCATTGAATCAACCCACCGCCACGGGGACAACGCGAGGAATTCCCGACGACGAGGTAATTTCTGAATAGCGGAAAATAGAAAGACACGAAACCACGACTGCGCCGGTTTGAGAGATTCTTCGTTAAGTTTAGACTTTTTGAGTGTGAAGTATATAGTTTACAACCATTTATGATACAAATAAAGAATGAATGATAATATGTTACAGCATAGACCGAGTGAATTTGAAAAGAATATGTCACTTCATAATAGGTTAGTTACCTTATTATTCGCTATAAAGTTAAATTTAACTGAATTGTCCAGTTTTGCTAGTTTTTAAGATTAACGTGGAAACCACTAAACGGAGGCTCATCAGCAGAATTCTGCTTCCAATTATTTAAGAATGATTGACTTGTTTCAAAATGGATGCATCGTATCCACTGGATGATTTATGGTTGACTGCAATGCTACCTGATGGTAAGTAGTTATGTAGCTTACTGTTAGTATCACCGTGGTTTACTACTATCATTTCAATATGTAAATTATAAAAATTGTCAACGTAATTAACGTAAAAAAAAAGAATAGTTAAAGTCCCGCTGAGTTTCTTTCGCCTTTTCTTCTCAGAACTCAGGCATTTTTTTCCGAACAGGTGGTATAATCATTAGACGTCAAAAAGCGATTGTAAACCAATCAAATTTGAATAGAGAATCTTGACATTGACTTTGACTTTGAAATTAAATATCTATTTAAATTAAACAAATCCATGGTAGTTTCTAAAATAGCAAATTTCTTTTTTAATCTGTTCCCTTATTATAGTTTCTACCTAAGTATACTTTTCTTGTGATGGTGAGTGACACAAATTGTTTATTTACATTTTTTGTAAAACAGCATTACTAGAAAATGGAATCTACGTCAACAAATACGAGACATGATGTGATTAGTAAATTTGGTACATACAAAAAACGCTTTTGGATGAATCAACTGAAGAATAAACATTTCATTATACAACTCTGCGTCGTTTAAATTGACAAGAACTACGCATGCTTAGCTGAATACATCCAACACACTCGATTATTTCAAAAATTGTCTCGCACTAGTCTATGGAAATGTTTATTATATTAGAGACTAAAACGCCCCTAACAAGTCACGTCGATTGTTCGCGGATTAATTGAGCGCCGTGGCATTTCTTAAGCCTATCGGATTTCAAGGGATTAGACAAAAAGGCAAAAGGGACAGCAAAAATAGCGCGCTGTAATCGAATCGCCACGGGCTAAATCGAATTTCGCGAGGCATAGACAATGAGCACAATCGATGGCGGAGGCAGCGCCGCATTCAGCCGCGCGGCGCACTCCCATTATTCCTTCAAACACCCGTTCACAATCGTCGTAGAAATTTGACAATATTAAGGCGGCGGGTGGAGAAAAAATACACAATGGCGACGTAAAGACTTCCTCAATTACGTGTGGAGTGGCGGATAAATAAATAAATGAACTGGTGCGTGTAAACGGCCATTGTGCCCGGAATAAGTGACCGGGTTGATGATTCATGCTCTTTAAGTGAAGTTTCAGACAGGTTTTGATATTAGAAAGCAATGCGATCTCAGGTGGTATGGTACAGTTAATTTAAATAATAAAAAAGAGATTAAACTTATCACTAGGAATATGTGTTATTAGTAGTGGCAAACGAATTGTTTATTCTATAGTTTAAATATTAAAAGCTATATGTCAAGTTGTAAAGTAAAGGCTCTGTAATTACTAGCAAATTAATTCAACTCATAACTAATAGATGGCGCCACCGCTACATCCTGTAACGCTTTTCAGTCGTTTAGCACTTTAGTCATTTGCGATAATTCAATTAAATTTTAATTTCAATTTTAGTTAAAATTGAATCTCAATACATATAAATTTCACATACGTTTAAAACAACGAAACTTGACAAATATTAAAATTTTCTAACTATATTTTAGGAAATACAGATGAAAAGGAATCGTGCTGTCGGGGAAAATCGGCGACTACCAATCCTTTTCAATATATTAACCCCTCAAAAGAAGACAGCACAAACTGCTTCACAACTGACAATAGCATGTTTGATTGCTTGATTAAGAACATTATGAAAATTTTTATTTGGCTAATGTTAATTTACAAGAAAAAAATCTCTGGGTCTTCCAACACTTAGCGCGACTTAATTCCGGCAAAAAAAATTCAAGGCACGGTGCCGGGCTGCGAGTACGCAAACAATGTCGAGAGGATTACGCCACAGAGACGGGCCCACCGCTTTGTCCCCATTGTCGCGGTGTCATCCCATTGTGCCCATATTGCCCCACTCGATGCGTCAAGTGCCCTGTCGACTTAGCGAGATTACTCCTGCGCATCGGTGGCCGTTCAGCCCAATTCTTCGGCAGAGCGTACTATTAAAAAAACACGTTATTCGCCACCGAAACTGTGACATTCCTTTGTTTCATTTTAATATTTAGATTTTGTTTTTTAGTATGCTTTTACAGATTCCGCCGATTAGGAATGCATTCCGGTTTAAAGGGAAATCACCAGTGTAATTAGTGTGTATAAAGATATAATACCTTCGTGTATCAATGGTAGCTTCCTCACGATCTGAGATGTAAAAATGACGATTCAAAAGTGCTTGTTAAGGCCTATTTGAATAAATATATTTTGATTTGATTTGATATCAATCTGCGAGTGATGAGCGCAGCGCAGGGTCGAGCACATTCTGTTTGGCGCTGTGTTGTTATTTTGCAGATGTTTCGCTTATCATAAGGCACGTAACCTGTCCTCTAACTCGTTTTGTGTTGCTATGATATTATATAAAAAAATGTATCTAGCTTTACTAATTTTAGATGTGACAATAGAATGAACCATTCCGTCGTCCCTAAAAGGAGGATCGCAACTGGTTTATAACTAGCGAAAATATAGCGGAACATCCTTACAAAAGTAATCAGTTGAAACTAACACCACCTTGTATTTTAAAGATAAATAAAACCGACTATCAGCGCTTCAACCATTTTGATGCTTAAGTTGATGCAAATTTTTGCTTACGATTGAATTTTGACGCAAATGAAATTTATTGTTTTAATTAAGCCTATGAACGTTATAAAAATATAAAAGCTTCTTTAGTTGGTTTTATGTTGTTCAATATTGTTTTTATGACATTGAATCGTAACTGATCTTTTTAGCGGAGATAATAATAAGCGAAGTTGAAAGAGAAAGCACAAAAATAGTGGTTTCAAATATTATATCTTTGTACCTTATAACATCTTTGGTTTACATATGACGGTCTATTCTGTGCTTATTTAACTCTTTTGCAAGTTACCACCACTAAGAATAAGCGACGTTCGATTTACTAAAACTACTTCTTTTCAATTTATGTAGTAAATTTTCAATGACTATTTGTGGGAATTGTTACATTATAATAACACTATAAATGTGTTTGTATGAGTATGTAAATCTGTCGACGAATGGATTCCATCATAATATGGTATTAGATTTTAGTCGTACTAATATTATGTCAGCAACTGGTTTAAACTACCACATTCAAAAAGACATTCTTAAAGCAAGTAAATATAGGATACAAAAAAAAATATATCGAAAAGCGAACTTTTTTTCCAACAACTCTGATCTGTCAACATTGCACCATATTGACCTTATCGAAAAAAGTAAACATATCTCATACAATATGATCAAAGTTTGCTTACTTAAAACAATACCAACTCTCGTGCACTGCGTAAATAGGCTCAATGTGGTGCATATTAGAGCCGCCCTTGATACCCAAGTACTAATAACCCTATTGATTACAGGGACCTTGAATTTTGTAGGCGAAAATGAGCTCTGAGACTTTACCGATCGTCAATAACTAAAAATTACACATTAAAATTCTTTATATAAGTTTAGTTTTAAATACATGGATTTAAATTTTTGTAAAAAAAAAAAAGTACTATACTACTAATAAATGGTAGATACTGAAAATTAGCTTTAATGGGTTGAAGGGTTCATAATTTGCAACAGAGAAAAAAGGCTTCGAAGATCACAAACAAAATAATATTGATCACTTAGAACAAAGAGAAATATTGATGAATTATTTTTCTTGTTCACTCCGATTATCCTATTATCCTATTGCAAAGCTTCAGGTGAGGCACAAAGCCCGTGCTTCAACCACAAGGCTACAGTAAGTAGCACAGTTTCCACGAGCTTAAAGACGAACTAAATTTAAAGTGTCCTACTTGTTTTTTTCTATACAATTATTTAAATTTTTTGGCAATTTCAATGGCAAATCAGGCTGCTAGTATATGCCAGGGAAATATATATATATATTTATTTCAAATGCTAGCAATAGCACTATATCTACTTGAAATGAACACAATTAACAATCGTATAAAAATGACAGAATCCAAATTCAAAAGTAATATCTTGTATATTTTTTATTGTGTGTGTATTTATGGCCAGACTATGTATATACGCTCAACAATAGTTTAATCATTAAGGCCAAAGGTCAACGTAACTTTTCAAATGCTAACGTACTGTATTATAAGAGCACAGCACTCGTGAATCGATTAGCTTATCACGGGGCGACAACTCGAGAGGTGCTGTCAAAGGCGCGGGCACATTATTAACATACTGCTATTAGCCCATCGGTGCAAAAGTGAAGCATCAGCTAGGCAGCGGGCTCGAAACTGCCGGATAAAGGCTTTGTCGGCCGCTAGCCCTCTCGATGGCAGCGAGGGCACTCGATGCGAGGAGGGCCCTCCCCTTGAGCCCGCGTCTCCTAGACACCTTCCGCGACACAATAAACAACAGCGCGACACGTCTCGCCTGCGTAGTCTCATCAGTGTCTGCTTCGCGCGGGGAGCCGTGTTGTTGTTGGAAATTTGCGATAGTTGTGCATATTCCGTTAGACCGTTGCTGTAGAACCACAATTAGATTGTGAAGAATGTAGAGAGTACAGGGGATATTTTAGTAACGTTTAAAATTAAGTATAACTCAATTCTATGAAGCCGCTATTGATACAGTTTTAGCTTTAGATGTCTTTATGATTTACGTCAGAAATGAAAACTGTGCATAAATGTCTTGTGTAAATGAGATTAAAAAATACTATTTGATATAAGAAAGACGTTGAAAATATAGTGGACCAAGAACATTGGTTGGTGTATGCATACTGTATTGAGAGTATGGTACTTATTACTTTGTGACAGTAAACATGACAGCGTTTGAAAAATTTAACATCTGATAATAAATTTGCGGGTGATTTCGTTATTCTTTCTTATTGGCCCAGTATGTAAAACAAATCAAGTCGGGGTGAAGATATCGACGTCATCCAACTCAACTTTAAATCCTAATATAATCAGACGTCTAGCGTAATATCGATGTTTGTTAGTAACGAAATATCAGAGATCATTGAATATTGGGATTAAACATATAAAAAACCGAATCAGTTCAACAGAGGTATTTAAGATCAACACCAGCATCAATCAATCCAACACTTTGATGTCCTGGCAAGAGTTAAGACCAACGAGACAAAGAGGAATCTGGCGGGGATTTTAGTCACAATTTCTATGCGTCGTCATCAAACGCGCGATCGCCGTGCCCCGACACAGTTCGAGATCTGTTTACACACAAAGCAACGACTTAATTGAGCCGGCACTCGGCCGAAGACTTCGACGGTTCGTATCGGATTCCACTCGCTTAATTAATAGAAACGGCCCCAACGCGCGGGCCCTAAACGCCACGCCGGGGCCCGAAACTAATGACTCACCGTGAATAGACCCAGTTGTCTGTCAATCCGCTAATGTCCGCCTTTCGAATTTATTGATTAACTTTCAAATTACGCCGCTCCGCGCTTAATTGGGGAACAAACGTTGTGAGATTGTTAATACAATCAGCGGGGAATGATGGACCCGGACGATCCGAGACTTTCAACAGTTGTCAATCATTGGGTTTATTGATGCGACCCATTCCCGTCACGACTTGTGGAAACACGCGTCATGAAGTCATGGCTTGAATGGTTTACATTTCATTGCTCGTATGGTATTTAGAAATTCATTGTTGTATTATATTATGTGTATGATGTATGGGTCTGTTACATTGTTGTATAGATATTGTATAGAACGTAACAAAAACAGGAAGAACATACAATGTATGTATATTTCAATCCATTTTCTTTCAGTTGTTGCTATTAGGTGTTGTAATGTGATATAAAAAGAAATAGAATTTTTACCAGGAACTGATTCTAAACAACGAAATATCGTTGATGGTTTTCGGAATGGATAATGAAATAACTTAAGCTTTTATTGGGATACCTGTATAATGTCATATTTATCGCGTTCACCTATCTAGGTGAATCTTCTTATAACAATATTTAAATACCAAATAACTACAACTAACATTATTATGAAACTTTTGTTGTGTGTTTAAAAAAAAAACAATTTTTCAGTTTAGAGCAATATTTAATTATAGTCTTATTACATTAGCCATAACATGATATTATTTTGGAAAAGATTGCATTTCAAGATTAATAAGAATATTATCTAACCTTAATTTCTTTGAAAAAAATTGTTTTGATTTTATTTTACGTATAGAAATATTTATAACATGATTATAAATGAATAACCGTAATTGCATAAAATTGCACTTCTTTATTTTATTAAAACAGTTAGATTTTTGAAAAATTATAACGATGAACTTGAAAGTAAACGTTTAACTCTTTTAAATAAATGGTGATGTGAGCTTACAAAAGGTCAAACAAATTTTTCAGTCTCTAGAAAAGATGTATTCCACAGCTTCATTTTGTATTTCGTGATAGATATGATACGAGAAATCTTAATCAAAATCTCTACTTAATACAAACAAGTATTTGGACGTTAATGTATAGCGTAACGTATGTATATTTGGACATAAATAAATTCGATTCCTTGTCGCAATATAAATAACACATCGCTGAAACAACAAATGAGACCAATTTTTGCCCATTAAATTAACCGTTCATTACGAAGCGAGCGAGGCCATCAGTATACGATCGGTAGGATTCTGATAAAGCGCGGAATACATAATAATAGAACTTAAATTACGTTACGCATCATTTATAAGAACGTGCTAACTGCCAGCGTTCTGTAATTCTATGCGTCGTATCTAAAATTCATGTGTAATTTTGGCGGCGGCACTGGCAGGCCCTTGGGCCCGCATACGCGTCGCGTCGTGCATGCAAATGCGCGCAAGATGGCGCCCGCGCGCCTAACGAGCGCTTTGACCGCGCGTCGAGTTGGCGCGCTTTTATCTCGCGCCTTTATTTTAATTAATTTAGGATCATCGCACCCGGCCCGACGTCACGCACGCCCGTGGGCACGTTTGCCGCTAATTACGGGCGATGTAATACGTTACGATGCCTCATGTTACATTTATTAAATCACAGATAACGTACTGTATTTAGGTATGCATAGGTATAAACGCAAAAAAAACGCTCCTTAACAATAGTCGACGATGGGTTTACGTTAAACATATATCCAAATATATATTCATGTTAATTGAGATAAAAATGTCATATGAAATACTCAAAACATAATAAGAATACATAAAAAATAATTGTATAAATCGAAATATTTTTAAACCTGTATGTTTGATATTTGAAAACCTTGATTGAATACTCAATAAACTTTATATCGATGCCTAACTACTTTTATATCATAAAATTAAAGTGAGTTTTTTTCTCTCAACTGATTCACTAGTCCTTGATATACCAACTGAAAATAAAAGCTGGGATATATTTACTACAAGTATTATTCTTATGTTGGCATTTTATTCACTTCTCATTTTATTCTTAATATATGGCATGAAGGGACCAAACGGAAACAATAGTATTAATAATGGAACTACAATTGATGCGACTCCACATTGGTCATTAAGTATTAAAATCGAATCGAATGTCAATCAGCTTCGATGAGACAACTCAAACAAATGTCAATAAATGTCACATAGGAACCTAGCTGCTTTTTATTTTACTCATTTCAAATTAACTTAAAAAAAAACACTTAGTAAATACTAAAGCATGTTTTATCGATAGGTAGGCAAAGAACTAGAAATCTTTAAATGTCTGACGATAATGGCAGGCCAACATTTGCTAAATATATAAACATTATATTCTTGTCGTTACGCGACGTTAATTAATATATAACAATATGAATTTACTAAAATATTTTCACATGACCGTGAAAATTGTCACATGGTGTATGAAATAGTAGTGTAATATAAGGAAATAGATTACGAGACCAAGGTAATGTTTTCACCGAGGTGCTTTTAACCTCTCCGACTTGTCTCGTGCTTACTTAGCTCGTTATCACGAAATAACAATCATGATATTGGCCCAAGAACACCAAATACGAACAAAAGTTTAGATAAGTATTCATA
This sequence comes from Eurytides lysithous rurik, assembly GCA_018247575.1. Taxonomy (NCBI): domain Eukaryota; kingdom Metazoa; phylum Arthropoda; class Insecta; order Lepidoptera; family Papilionidae; genus Eurytides; species Eurytides lysithous. The sequence continues at coordinate 3,605 of DWHO01002193.1, read as the reverse complement.
ATGGTATTAAAAGATTAACCGATATGAGACCAAATGGTATCAAAGCCTTTTGAGTAGAGGGAGTCGCACGCACCGCGCGAAACATATGAAGGCAATAAATTAATATCCAATCGGCAACCGGGGGTCGGTTAATTGAACCTGGCTCTAGCCAACTTGTAATCCGCCAGGAATGTGCCGCGAATGCTCTGTCACAGCCAAGGCGCGTAGACCCGCGCGTAGAGGGACAATTCGCTTGCATTCTTCTATAGGGGAGGGTCTATGAGCGCTGGTGCTTCCAGCAGTCTAATACTCAACGCTATTTCAATTACGGTGGCGGCTCGCCCTCCGCATTTCGCAGCTAATCCGTTAACAAAAGACCTCTTATAATTTGAGACTCGCGCGAGCCGCCGCACCGGGGTAATTGAAATTTTATTGCCGCAGAAACGCTACAGGCGATCGATTGCGTCCGACGCCATCCGCTACCAGTTGCGAGGGCTGATTCGAACAAATGTCGCTTTCACGCTATTCTGTTTTACGAGCAACGAAATCAAATACTAATGGACAATATAAGTTATTTTTTTACAAAATAAATTGATATTCATATATTAATCTCTATCAAGCAGAACGGGAACGGAGCTTAAATGGGACAATTTTTTATTAACGTAAAATTTCAGGACTAACAATTCGTATACTTGGTAATGAGCAGTGCTTTTATAACAATATATACGTAATTCTATATATATTGGATGATATTAGATTTTACACCATTAGGTCCCGGAATTGCACTGGAATTTGATTGTTTGAAAAATTAATCGATGAAGAAAACTTTGTACGTATCCGAAAATAAGGTAGCTATTGATTTGACAAGTGCATTTTTTGTTGCTCGGGTGACACTCAACTGCCTATGTAAACAATACCGCGTTAAGCTTCCACTTATAAGCCATGCAGAAATCGAATTGAAAAGTAAACTGTTAAAGAAAGGGTTGTCAAAACACTTTTTGAGAATCTAGTAGGATTAATCTTATTGTCATCAACAATAAGATTTCGTCAAACACAAATCCCAATGGCAACGTTAATTGAGATAAAAAAGTGAAACAAAACACTTAAAAAGAAATATATGACAATAATAAGAAATTCAAGTTAAAAGAATACATCAATATAACATGCAAAAAAATGCAAAGTTCATTCATTCACACAACGGTCCATTAGGCCGTCAGTAGCCGCGGGTCCGTCCATTCACAAATCACAAGTTCATCTCTCGATACCTCAACACCGCGCGGCGACGTCACGCCAGGCCATTGTCACGCCGAGGAAGTGTCACATAATGTAACACTTAACGTGACACTTCCCTAATCGCGGCGTTGTTGGCGGGACGAGGTGTGCCCGCTGTCACAACAGCGTGACGGATGAATAATGTAGCGGCGACGCATTGAAAGGGTTGGCGGCGTCGGGAGTTACGCCTCTCGCTTTGTGACGTCACGCCCGACTAATGCGGCCCTGATTATTGTAATTTCGATCCTTGCACGCCTCGCACTGGGTACGTATGGAAGTCGCAATGGGCTAAGGTAGCTTTAAGTTGCAAAGTCGCAGATTACCACACGTTGAAATGAATGTATGCATGTGGGGATTTGAACCCGATGTCATCTTATACCTGAATGGAATAATATTCCTTTGTGACCCATAAGTATAGTTGATATGCAGTATGAGGACATGGGTATTAAAAATATGTTTTGCATATTTTTATAGCTTTACTTTAAAGTATTGTGGAGGGGATAATCTAAAATCTTTCAAATCTTTAAGATTACTCTAAATATAGTACAAAATATAATAATAATAGTAATAACTAAGAATGGATGAACCCAGAGCAATTTCTAAAAAAAGGAAACCTATTACCCTTAAACACAATGATTTTTTAAATATGTTAAAAAAAACTATAATGAATAAGGCATAATATTAATAAAAATTACATATTCTATCATGTTATGGATGTTCTAAAATTTTTTTTATAAGCTCGTAAAACCCACAAACGACAACAGAGAAATCAAAATTAACAAATTTATTGAAACTTTTTATTGAGACAAAACTCACAATTGAATATCTATCCTACTTTTATCTATCGGCTTTTTCATACAGCTCCACAATATCAAAAAAAAATTCACCCAAAATGCCTGTTGACTTTGATCATTTTGAAATTGATTGCGTATGAACGAAACTGATTTGTGTATTCTACTAATATTTGGGTCATATGACAAATTGCCTAAAGTGGAGACGTGAACAAAAGACGATATTGGCGGAATAACAGTGCCATTGCGCGCCACTGACAAATATTTTATCCACTTCGTTAAAACACACAATTTAGGGTAATAATTCGACGGTGTGCCAACTTATGACAAAAAACAGCGCAGGGCCTCATCGTCTCTGCGAGTCCTTGGCTACCTTATGCCCAAATCATTGTCCGGAAAACCGACAAAACAATATATGACTTAACACATATGAAATAAAGTCCTTATTGCATCGCAGCATCGCGAATGGCACGATGTGGCAGGTTCTAAACGATTTTCAATCTTATCTTGGACGAAATTCGGTTTAGTTTCGGACAATCGGACGTGGTGAAAGAAGCCGCGGGCAGCTCACCTTAGTGATGCGATTTTCAATTAACGCACTTAATTATAAATGTAAATTAGTTACAACGTTTCTGCTTCTCGTGCATTTTAAAAGTTTTCACGCGATAACCGTTCTATAGGATATTTAATTTGTAGACACTCGCTTCAACGTTAAAAGAGTTACAAAAAAATCAAATCTTATACAAGAAGTAATTTTTCTATCTGACTGTATTTATAATGCGAAAATTTCCTGTGTCTTGAACACATGTTTCGGATATTTCGGATCCTCAAAGTCTTAAGAATACCTCGCAATGAAACATCATCTGAATAGACTGCATTTACAGTCAGCAGCATTGAATTCTGGTCTTACCTTTGCATGGACAGACATAAACTGGACCAGTGATCGATAACTTCTATTAATTTGGACAAATATTACTCACTATTATCTACCTGCATTAAACTGACCTTAACTACAAAATGACAATTTTAAAATAGGAATCCAACGGCCACTAAGTTGCGGGAGTATGTAGACGACGGTGAGATAAGGGAGCAAATTAATTCGATCAAATTGTGTAAAACAAGGGAGGCTAATCTTAATTTGGCTGACTTATTGTATAACTACCAGATGAAGTCAAATTTAAAAAGTGACAGGTTTATTTAGATCCTGGTACATTTACTTTTAATACAGCACTTCACAACATAGCACAGGATAATTACAGTAACTGTTGAATAGACTAAGTAAAAATAAAAATTATAATATACCCATTTGTTTTTAAGTTTTTAGTTGACAAACATATCTATCTCTAGAGCAGTGTTTCCCAAATATTGTTCTGCCATGGCCCGGTAATTTTCACTTCGTGACCCACTAATACTTGTAAACCCAAGCTGGTTATGTAAAATAATACACATTCATTAAAGTAAAAAGGTTTTTTAATACATACTTTGGTATCGCCTTTTAAGTCACTAAATTTTAGTGTGCAATATGGAGCTGCTGCTTATTTTTTACCAAAGAATCCAAGTTCG
>DWHO01002192.1:0-13770 GCA_018247575.1 Eurytides lysithous rurik | reverse complement strand
AAAACACTTCCACTTTACGCCGATTTTCTGTGAGGTCGTGGTAATTACCCGGTTCGAGCCGGCCCATTCAGCAGCGGCAACAGCTGCGTGGCTCTACCACATTAGATTATTGTAAATGATTAACTTGATGTAGATTATTAATCCCAAGCGGCCATTTTGCTTTCATGTACGATCTATACACACACACTTTCATGCATTTTTCATTAAATGTGTCCATAAAGACCAACGACCAAGATATCTAAAATGCAAATTATATTATTTAATACAAGACGCCATTTTGTATACGTATCTCAAACTGTTGACAAACAACGTATCAATTTTGACAATTAAATTATCTTCAGTGCATCTAGAATGCATCCATTGGCATCAACACTTCGCACGTCACATGCACTTCGTGATAAGCCGCCCCAAAGACAAAACATTCGATAATTCATCGTTAGGGACAGTCTGATGAAATAGATACATTGTATGAGTGCATAAACTAATCAGTGTTTGATTGATAAGCTTGTCCTTCGATGATCACTAAAAAGGCTGTCTGGGTGTGTGGGTTTTTTTATGTAGTAGGCTGACAAACGAGCAAGCGGTTCACCTGATGGTAAGCGTTTACCGCTGCCCATGGACATTTGCAACATTACTAAACTTGCAAATACGTTGCTAGTCTTTAAGGGGGTATATTTTAAGAGATGGAGGAAGATGATCGAGGGGGAAAGGGAGGAGGAGGAGCGAGAACAAGAGTGAGAGAAGGAATGAGGAGAGGGAGGGGATGGGTCACCGGCCACCTCACTCACCGGACGAAATGCCGAAACAAAAACACTTCCACTTCACGTTTGATTCACCAATAGTACTTTCAATAAAAGTTAAGTATAGTGTCCATATTTGATGATCACGTATATACAGTGTTACGTTACGATCCGAAGTTTATGCTTACGCTGAAACAAGTCTTGTAACTCAATTTGGTTAGATCGACAACATAAATGGTTAAAAGTTTAAAGGAAAGCTCAGGTTTTACTGAACGCCGTGAACTTTCTTATGTATATTTATAGAGATAAAGGACGTTTTTGAATTTGAATATGCCAATCAAAGCATATTTATTCAAACAAGCACTTTTGAAACATTTTTATACTTTAGGAAGCTACCACTGGCTCGGAATGCAGTTCTGTTGAGAAGAGCCGCCGAGAAACTCAACAGTTGCTCTTTTAAAATAACGTTACAATATGTTAAGCCTTAATACAATACAATAGCCATTCCGCAAACGAGTCAAGCAATTAAGTTCCACGCATTTTGATCTACCAGAAACTCCTGAACAGTATTAAGCTTTGTAACTGTAGTAACTGTAAAAAGCTTTGAGCAACCAAACGTTTTTAATTATGGTTTTAAAAGGTGCAAGTGGTAAATCTAACATATTTTGTGGAATATTGTTAAATATGCATATACTAAGACCCACGAAAATAATTTCACCTTTTGGAGACGAAATCGAGATGTTACAAGCTTATTTTATTTTTAGTATTCACTGTGTGTCTGTCAATGATTTTATGTCGTATTAACAAAATATTACAAAATATATATAAAATCGAGCTACACCATAAAATACCACTTATTTTTAAAACATCTCGTCTATAATGAAGAATACGCATAATCTATATCAATATATGAAGAATACGCAAGAATGAAATATGCTCATGGGGTATTTTATACAGTAAGTAAAGCGTGATAACTGCGTGTCCTTATAAATACATAAGCGAAAGACAGTCTCAAAATGTTGACAACAAAGGCGATAGGCCAGCCACCGCTTGAGCCATCTTTCACGCAAGCGGAACGCGAAAAACGTATCCCCCTAACGAGCACTCGTTACACGAAATCGGTGAAGGGGCGACATCTAAACGCGTTTGTTATTATATTCGCTTAAGTATAAAAAAGAGTGAAGCGTAAAGACAAAGGCGCGTCCTTTCCCTGTCACAAACACGGAGGACCAGGAAAAAAGATAAAAGAGGCCATTTCCCATTAGGAAAGTCTTGGACACGAATGTGGATGGAGTGAGAGGTAGGGGAAGAGCGAAGAAAGTGTGGATGGAATGCGTGAATAAAGACATGAGTGTGAAAGATGTGACTGAGGAGATGACGGCTGATAGAGGAGTATGGAAGAAAAATATGTGTTGTGCCGACCCCACCTAGTGGGATAAGGGCAGGAGAAAGAAGATTACATCGAATATTTATGAGAGCGGATTAATAAGTTCCACTGCTACCATGTAAATAGTCATTTTCCCGAGTTTCTTCTTCCAACAAACCTCTTTATTTATGAGTAATTTAAGCCATTTAAGAGTTAATTTATTTTGAAAAATTTGTAAGTATTTATATTCTTCGGCTTCGGTTAATGGTATATATTATGATAATAGAAACATAGTAAATGACACATGGAGTATTTTTCTTTCGTAGCATCGTTGAAATCAGTAAATTAAATTGCGTCGATTGCTGTATGTCTAGTGAATAATTTTGGTTTGCTGATTTCTAGTGTCGTTATAGATAACATAATGATTTTTTTAGTAAGATTATTATTGAAAATGTTCAAATCCCAAACTACCATCGGCAGATCCATTCACAACTCTGGGTAGCGGCATCTTTTTAATAGTCATTTTTTAAAGTAAATAAGACCCGCTGCATCTGAGATCGAATCGATCGCTCCATAAGCTAGGAAGCTGATCAGAACTTCTTAATATTCAAGTTATATTAATATTCGCGATGCAACAGGTTAATATTGACGTTAATATGCAAGGGAGAAATTGTAAGAAACGCGACGGACTTTACTTCATGCCGGGGCGGTCCACAACGACCCAGTTTTTGCTTCTTGCGGTTGATATATTTAACAACAGTTCGCGGGCGTTTTTAATTTACATCTAATTGCAGTCGAAGGGCGACAGTGGATATTCAAACACTTTAAATATCATTTGCGCCATATCATCAGTTTATAGAACAGTTAATAGAGAAGTAAAACATCGCTAGAAAAATTAGTCGGCAAACTTTATGTCCAAGTTTTTATTATTTGGATTAGAAAAAGAAATTAAAAACCGTTCCGAGCTCATAAAAGAATCAGGATAATGCGGACTTTTCCAACCTTCTCTATATAAATATTATATCTTTAAAACTCGACGCGAACAAACCTTCCTCGCTAAATTACCAACTAAAATCGCCGAAACGCTAAAGGGAAGTGTCACGAAGGAACCAAGTGTAATTAAGCTTAAACGCCATAATTCATTAATGAAGTTGGAAAAGATTCCGGCCAAAGAATTAGGGACAAAGGCCCTTTCGGCCAGTTTACATAATAAAACAATGAGAAGGGAGAGGTAGTGGGGGGAGGTGGGGTAAAGGGCAAGAGGTAAAGGGAGGCGGTCTTCCTCACCGCCCCCCTCCACAACACTTTCGCGATAATACGTTATTCGACGTGAATAATGCGAGTTATTCGCGTTAAAGCGACTCCAACCGCGAAATTTTAATAATGAATTAAAACATCCTTTCAAAATGTAAATTTTTAATTAGCACGGCGTTGCGGCGGGGGCCCGCCGGCGCGACCGTGTTGTATTTACTATGAGACCGCGATAAATTCGCCGATTTTACTCTGCACTCGACCTCGGTCACCGTTGCAGTAAGGAAGCTTTTTTATTCTATCAATTTTTTTATCAATTTTACATTTGTTTTATATTCGATTTTTATTTTTAGCAGCGATCGCTTGGTGGTCGCAATCGACCAAGGAGGCTTTCTAGCGTCCTCTTTAGTAATTGAATAATATAGTTTTTCTGACTATGACACTTATGATGAGACAAATAAGGTGTTCGACATAAGTAGTATAAACATAAAAAATGAACGAATTAGCTTATAACGAATAACTATAAATCTGCCAAATGTCATTCTCCTCCGCAAGCGCAAGAGGCTGTAAAAGGGGTCCTAAGTTGTCTCTTATTAACGTAAGATGCGTCAGATATTAGGGTCCAATGTTTAGAATAATAATAACATTGCAAATAATGGTTAAAAAATAAATGTGACAATTACAAACACAATTATAATAGCTACTAAGGAACTTGTTAATACTATACACACAGTCGCGGTTAGAAAATATAAAAAACTCCAAAGATGTGCAGTTTAAATGCAATACGATTTTTTTTTTGACATCTCATGTTCTTTAAATAAACATTTAAATGTATGTATCTCCCTTTATTAAAACATTCATAAAAAGATATTTTAAAATATGGATTGTCATGTTCTGTCAACAATGTATAAGACTGAAAAAATAAGTTATCTCTGATTTATACAGATGAGGTGGGCTGGTATTAACATAACTTAATTGGATAATAGCTGCTACACTAAGGTTTTCACACTAATAAGTAAGCAAAAAATGAATATACGTGTGTGTGTACTAATGTACGCAAGTAAGAACTTATACTTCTTTCACGTAACAAGATAAAAATCTTTCTAAAAATATTACTCTTCGCGTTATCCCGTGTTTGTAGAGAAAACGACACTATATATAATAGAAAAAAAGGTATTTAATATATTGAGAGGAACTTTTATTATAATGCATTATCTTTGAACAAATTTTGTGTTATATAAAAAAACTAACTAAAATTTGTCTAGCTAATTTCATGGTGTCGGTTTTTCGTGACGGTTTCTTTCATTCACTCTCATCTAAAGGAAGTATATCTTCAAAAAAAAAACATCATTCTCCGCCTATCTATAAACGCATCGACAGACCGGGCGACGTCTCAATTCAAATTCAAATAAATTCAAGCACTTGTTAAAGTTAAAGAACGCCCAATTTCGGTTGTTCCGACTGAATTAAGTAATTTAGAGAACGGTCCACCTCACAGGTTAAATAAGGCCAATTACGGAATTATCAACAGAGCGTTGCCAACTTAATCTCCTATGAGAACTACCGAAATTACCCGGAGCCTTCCTGTATAGGAAACAGGTTGGATGGGCGGAACAAACAATCGCCTCAATTACACCGCTCAATTACAACGTTATTCTTCAAATCGTTCGTCGTTTTGTTTCTAAACAAGTATTGTTATTACGGGAGTGTTGCTCTATTTCACAACAGTTACACAAAAGCCGGTAGCACTGAACTGTTTAAACGTCGCTATATAATATTTTCAGACAAGTTGACAACCCTAACCCGCCGGTTATCTTACCTCTAGGGCTGTCAAACCCTCTTTTGCTTGACAAATTAGCGACTGGCCCCGTAGCAAACTAATATTAATATATATTAAACTAAACAATATTAAAGTAACACTGACAAACTTATTTTTAAATGTCATAAGTTGTTAGATTCACACGTCAAAAAAAGCTCCATTTTAGAAATAAATTAAAACCGAAGATGACGTTTAAGCTTTAGATATGTCAAACATTAAACCCAAGCCTACAATTTTTTTGATATTTGAAGACGTTGCGCTTATTGTATGATATAAGAAACAACATATATAAATTTCACACGGACAAACGCCGAAACGATCAGTTATATTCATTTCGTGCAAATATTTGTCCCGGGTGAAAATCGAAGTTACGACCTACGACGTCGAAGCCAATAACTTCGCTAAACAACTAACATCAAAGTAGTACAATTGTACTAACTACTGCTACTGGTGACTTGAAGGCGATGGTTAAATGTTACTGTTTCTGCGCCAGATCTCTCTCCGATCGTGTCGGTTATCCCTCCCATCGGGCTACGAGATTAAAGAAAGAGTGAGTCCACCTGTGTCTGTCTGCGCAAACGCTTGTGCACTATAATATATCCTGCGCACTTGGCTAATCTCTTGTAGATGGCCGCCATGGCCGGAATCGGTCAGGAGGACATTATTATTATTACTCGATACAGCCGTAACATCGATTGAACAAGGCCTCATCGTATATTCTATAGGTGAAGCCACTATGTCGTTAGTCTTTCCGATTTGGCAAAACGAACGAAATATCTGGTCTCTGATTTGACAGTTTCCGTGGATATTTTCCATTCTTCTCTACTTATTTTGTTAAGGATGTTTTTCGAAAATGTAAGATGTCACATTTCTCGGGAAAAAACATTTGAATAACCTTTTAATAAGGACTGATAAATCATAAACGTTTGATTTGTATGACAATTCTTAGTTAACTGTATAACTTATGTTTATTAACCACATTTGTAACGCTGTAAGGTGTACATTTTATATCATGTATAGTATATTAAGTATATTATTCTGTCATACTTAGTAATTTTTCTTATATTCGAATTCAATAATCCGATGTTTACAAGTTACTTTAGAAAGTCCCTAATGTAACCACCCAAGAGAGAGTAAATTGCGAAGATAAATTGTTTAAACGAATGACAATTATGGCAATCCCAATTAATAGGACATTAATGGCGTCATAACAAAAGAAGAGCTCGCTAAGATCACAGACGATAAATTTAAAGGGGGTAACGTCGAAAATGTGTCAACAAACAACAGTCCTTTCTAAGCAAACAACTTTTAAAAGCAAATTGAAAGGCCGCCGACGACACTTTGTCCCCGCAAAGCTGCAGAAAATCGATTACCCATCATTTAATAATATTTCTATAAGAAAATTACCCTTTCCTCATTCAGGGGAACGTTTTAAGTCCTTTGTTCTTTGGAGGGACAACACAGAGGCTCGTGAAAGTTTTCGTAATTAAATTTTTATATCCCCCACCTCCCCTTTCTTCTGTCTCATCTGTTAAATGGAGTGAAAATATCCCTTTCAATATTTCAGGAGCGAATCATTGTTGGGCGAAAATAGACGTTTATCTAAATGTGGTGGGCATTGGGAATTAATTAGGAGAAAAATGTTACGCGCATCCCATTAAGGCATTAGTTGGGGGCCTGCATCAAATGCATGTTGATATCACAAATTTATTCAAATGTGTCGTTGTATCGTAAAAGTGTAGATATGTATTGTTGGATGTCATGAATGGCCATTTCAGTTTGACTCATAGTGTATTATTCAAAGAGTTCGTAAACATCTTTGTTGTATACCTAACGTTGTGTTTTAAAAAAAAATTAAATGCTACTTGCATTTAAAAAGGATTAGCGCTAGTTTCTTGTTTACGAAATTACGCATCTTATATCTAATTATAGAAAAAAGTTCAATACAAATCACAATAATAGGTTTAAGTAAATTATCTTCAATCATAACAAATAAAACTGCGTTAATGCGGAACCGTAAGGACAGCTATTATCTCGAATAAATGTAAGAATACTTTAAACATTTATATCTTAATCGGTTTTAAGTAGATCCTTGGTTTATCTTCAAAGTTCAAAATCAAATCAATCATATTTATATAGGACTTTGCAATAGACATTTTACATTATATAAGAAGCTTATAAATTGGTTGACAATTAGGGAATATATATGCGTAACACACATTCAAAAATAATCACAAGATTAGGGATCGTAGGTGAAAAGGTTCCTTCTATACTATTTTCTAATGTCATAAACGACACTCGTTAAGTCGTACTTAAACAATACGAAAAATAAATACATCACTTAAAAACTGTATTATAACTTCAACAAACAAAGTTGTGTACACACTGCGAGCAAATATATTATACGAACAATTCCAACTGCGTCCCCGCAGGCAACTTGCTTAAATATTGCAGATTTATGTTAAACGTTCACTTGGACCCCAGTTTCTTTACTGCGTCATAAAAAGTTAATTTGAATTAACTCTTGATGTAACTCCGGCTTACTTTGGCCCTTCTTAAGGAAATTATTGTTCTTTTAATAGCCGACACGAACGATAAAAATTAAAGTTTGACGGGTTTATGTTAGTGGGCAATTAATATACTTACTTAGTAACGACGTCACGATATTTGCTGTACTTGAGTTGCGTGTGTGGCGTGTTAATAAAATCAACTTATTTATAGAAGTTACATATCAACAATTGCTTTTTCGGATTCAAATCAAATCGAAATATTTTTATTCAAACAGGCTTTTATAAGCACTTTTAAATCGTCATTTTCAAATTTTTGCTCTCGAGGCAGCTACCACCGGATTGGAATGCGGTTCTGCTGAGAAGAGCCGGCAGGAAACTCAACAGTTGTTATTATAAAATATCATTATAATATGTTAAACAATTTAGTAGCCATCCCACATACGAGTCAATCAATCAACTTCCATGCATTTTGATCCACCAGAAACTCCTGAACAGCATGATAAAATTTAAGCAAAAAAATATTTTTCATTTTAATTTTGAAAGGGCCAAGTGGTCGATCTAAGATATTTTGTGGAACTTTAGGATTTTTCAACTTTTGAAGACAAAATCGAGATGTTACAGGCTTATTTTTATCATTCGCTGTGTGTATGTCACCGATTTTTTTAGTATTATTCAAATTTTATTTCAAATACAATTTGTCAATCGAAAATTATTTCTTTGATAGTGAAGATCGTAACAGACAGTCTGTTCGATGCTAAAGCAGAAGTCCGACTTACGATTTGCGTATCATTCGGTTATGTAACCTAAGCTCTATTTGTTTGACTTTTGATTCAGTTTACGAGCGACTGTTTAGTTATTAGTCAGCCATCATCAGGTGATCCACTGGTCCTCTTTTCATTAAAACAGACACTTTCATATTTGATAAATATACATTCTATATATGTATAAGAATAAAGTATGAGAAATGTAAAAGAAGGAAAAACAGATCATCCAAAATATATCAGGAAAACAAATAACTTATTTAAATCTAAGCTGTGATATATGGTTTAACGAGTTGAGAAATTTTTAAATTAAACCAATAGTTTTTTATCCCAATAAGTAACGAATTTTGCACAATAAAGCTTAATGTCGAAAATATATTTTTTATTTTATTTTTATTGCAATTTATTCATATTATTCATTGTTATTTTTTCCTAAAATAGTTGACAACTCTAGGTGGCACAGACGTGATTTAAGAGCTCCGATTTCAGTCCCGGTGATGTGACAAATGATCACTGTTTATTCTTTGACCAGCTACCGGCTACTAAATTCCGGAATTAGATCATAGCAATTGAGTTAATATAATATATAGAGTTTCCATTTAAGAATATAGAATTATTCTAACTAGAATCACACAGTTAGTTCTGGACAGTAGCGAGTGGGAGATGAGAGAGAGATTGGTGATCTCTGGTGCACAAACACGCAGATAATAAACGCGTCCAAATGTCAGTTTATGTAGAGTAGAAAAAGGCAGAGGCAGTATCAAAGGGCATCAGGTATGGTAGACACAGCGTCGTACACAAAGTCATCGACCGCCAGGAGACGTTACCTATTCAAAAGGATTTCGATGAAACGGCGACTCCGTGGATAGCGGGATAAAACTCATCGGCGTGTACCTAGAAACCGGGGAATATTAATATCGAAATGAGAACTCGGCGCTATAATCCGGCGCACTCGATATAATGTCGCATGCGAGATTTGTCGTTCATTTTGAATTTGCAAATATCACCGAACATCGTTTAATTAGCAGTTTTGCAAAATCATTAATATTTCAAGTTCATAAAAAAAATAAAGAAAAGTTTTTAAAACATTGACTCATTAATTCAATAATATCGACTCCTGGAGTGTAACGATTTATAGAAATCATATTACTTGACAAAAATATACTAAAGCTAGCTTAAATATCAATCTCTGTAAACTTTGTTTGGAAGAAAACCAGTTTTTATTTATCTTTCAAAAATCCATTTTTTGCTGACCTAATTAAAATTTTCAATTCGTATTTTTAATACAAGACTATTTGACACCTAAATAATTACAAGAAATACATAGTGAATTTAACAGTTAACGGTGTAAAATGAATTAATTTGTTTTATTTGATAAGAAGAAATACATTACAACAAACATCAGAAATAGGGATTATTACATGATGATAATCGCTGGGTATACAAAAAAATATATCAACGTTTAATTCGAGTAGCGAGCGCTTTGAGAGTAGCACCCGTGAAGCTTACTCCCCACTTGTTAGGGATTAAGGTATCCTTTTGTGGAAAATATTGCAGAATGTGCGTTTAATCTGGACCGGGGAGAGGCCCGCGCTACGGCCGCTCTTTTTTTTCGTTAGAGTGGAAATTTTTATTTTTATTCGACATAATCTCGGAGAAATTTCGCAGGGGCGATCGCCAGGCACCTCTTGTACTTAACGGTGTTATATTCAGCAATTTGTGCGTTTATACCGACCTTAATAAGAAGATAAATCGAGGCGGTTAACGGTCGGACGAGTTTGAAATTACTTCTCAATCTGCGATGTAAATAAAATTTCTTTTTGAGTCTGTCGCCGGAATATGCATTCGGTTGGTGGGGACAAGCTTCCCGCGGATTGTTTTTCTGGACTGTTCGACATTCTTTTGGGTTTTTTAGATTCGAGTTTTCAAAAAGATTATACGACAGGGTCATTCAGGAAGAGAGCCTATACCCTCCCACCGTTAATGCCGCAAACGTAACTGCAAGTTCTTCGATGTTACAAATGTTCGGCGGGCGATGATTGCTTACCATCAGGTGTGCCGATTGCTCATTTGCCTCTTAATCTATAAACTGTTATAGTTTTATTTTGTGACTGGCAATATAGACCATGCAAATTGTATTAGTCTTGAACTGTAAGATAAAAAGACACAATAAGTAAGTAGTAAAGTAAATGTATGTATTATAAGTGTAAGTAAGCTTTTAAAGGTTTAGCATATGTCGCGTGAATTAAAAAAAAACCTTTCTGTTAAACCTATAACAACTCTATTACCTTTGCTAATCATCATCATCCGCGACGAACAGTGGAAAATAATAGACGAGTAGATTCAGCATTGAAACTAATCTAGAACATCAAACAACAACACTCGACTTGTTCGACAACAAAGCGCATGCTTTGGTTTATGGCGTGACACGATGACGTCACCGGGCGATACAATACCGCGGTTAGGAAAACAAAGCTGGAAATCGAATTACATCCTGCGTACGATATTAATCCGCTCGTAATTTCGGGGATGACATAAAGCGAACGTCTTGCTGGGCGTTCGGATGGAAACGGAGTCTTTAGAGCGGATCCGCGTTTTTATTGCCTTTTGATTTGTTTCGCCTCGCTTTTATGATGAGTGTAAAAAATATTTATACGCGGAAACGCCTGTGCCCGAAGGTTTCGACGTAAACGATGTATCTCGATGTGTTTGCCTGTTGTTAATTATTTCGAACCGTGTTTAGTTATATTAGTATTTTGCATTGTAACACTAACGACGTAGACATGAAGATATTTCCTTTTGAGTTTCTTGTGAAGTTTAGTCCTTCGGTAGTTTTAAGACTGTTTATGACAGATGAGATGTTACCAAAACTTGCGAATAAGAAGATTTTTTGTATTGTTAAGAATCGATATAAATTAGTACTGGCGCAATCGAGAACAGTTGTAGTGATAAGTTATTGCTTCTTCAAATATTCATGAACAAACAATAACACTTTACTGGCTTAAAACAACAGTTTGATATTTAAAAAAAGGATTAAACAATAAAGTTTTTCAACTAGCCCCAACAAGAAGTTCCTTTAATATCAACTGCAATGGATGCCAACTGTTTTGTAATAAAATCGAAAACCAAATTATTTGTTTCATAAGAGATGGGAACAAATTAATGTGTTCCACACCGACTTTCGAACGATGATAACTCTGTACGAGGTTGTTCCGCGGAACAAAATCCGAAACTAAAACAAAGCCGTAGGGACTTCATCGTTGTATTTCACCTGCACCTTTACACTGCATCTGGAAAATATCGCGAAAATCTATAGCTATGAGGACGCCATGAATTGCATTAAAATGTGTTATTTAGTGTTGGATATTTTCCGTGTGTTAGCCGACTACCCAGTTTAAGAACTACCTTAAATCCTTTTTAGATGAGACTGGCTAGCTGTTGGAAATATAAAGTAACAAATAATAACACATTGACGTAGATACCCGGAGCTTTTATAATAATTCTATAGTGTAATATGCAAGCTTAGCGAATACGTAAGTTTTAAGGATGTTATAAATAATACAATAGGTTTTCTACAAAAATCTGTTTTTAAATTCTCTAATAATGCTGTGCAAATATATTTTTTATTTCTCTACAGTATGAGATTTATATCTATCTATATATATATGTATTCCTTCGGACGCATGGAATATCGACGTCTAATCGATAACTGTAAATACCTAGATAAAGAACGAGTCTACCGCTACCCCAGTAGATATATCCACGACGTCATAACAGTGGCGGTAGCAGCGAGATAAGGCGCACTAATTCGCGCAATTTATCTCGAACATACCCATATCTCATCGGGGCAGCCACCTTAATCACCCACGAACGTATAATACAGGCTGTAGTGAAAATATAGCCGTGATGTGGAAAAATAAATGGCCCCGGTTTTAGAAACATATATATAGCAATTACTTATTCAATTCCCCGAAGGCCAAAATATATGTATGCTACGTTAATGCTTTCTTCGTCTATTATCGCGCCCAGTTAAATGATTTAATTAGTAACGTTACGAACACTACAGTTTTAATGTTCACCGGATAGACTGATGGAGGCCATTTTTGTTCTGATATACAAGGAACTTGGGAGATGCTAACAATGCCTTGGAATAATATTTCTTTAACATAGTATTGGATTTTCCCGCGACTTCACTTGTTTAGGTTTCAATTTCGGACAGTTTTTTCAGTTATTTTGATACTTCTCCGGGATAAAAGTTACACTTACAAAAAAATCTACCAACAAACATACATACACTTTCAGATTTCGAATATTAGTAAGTAGGGATCCCGAGTTTGTAGTTACAACACTCGTGCCGCATTTTCCGTTGAAGGTACGGTGTTTTTTTCAAATTCCTTCTATTAGTTCACACTCTCCCTATAAATATTTATATATCTTGTTCAAATTTACTATTATAAAGATTTTGGTTCGTGATGAGTTTTTGCGGTTATCTAGAAACTAACATATCGATGACACCGTTTATGAGTATTGTCGACCCACGTGATTTGCAAAGGAAAACAATTTTTATGATTATCGTTTACTTTTATAAACTCAACCTAAAACGTTCTATGTGACGTAATGAAAGAGCAACAACTAGGTTAATAATAATTGATAGATTTGTACTTCTATTTCAATACGTTTGAAATCGATGACGCGTTTGAAATCAGCAAATATGGCAAACTGTGTTACTTGTATGAGACAAGTAACACTCGACGCACACGAGTGCTGGAGGTGAAATTTATTTCACTCGGCGACATCAACGACACCGCCTATAACGTAATAAGTAGGAGGGATAAATTCAAGAAGTCGCACAAAAGTCGGTTATAAAAAGATATGTAAATCCGAGCATAAGCTATGTATGTAAGGCTGGGGGCACACTGACGCGAGCCGTATGCGACACGCCGAGACGAGCTATAGATTCGCGTCTATTGACGCAGCCCTGTGAAGCGTGCCTCCTGCCGGGATAAGAAGCGTGTAGGGTTGCCACTCAATTTATTTTGTTGCGTTCAAAAATTACGACAAAATTCTTGCAAAGCAATGCAGTCATCAATTAAAGTTCACTTTTATTTCCCTACACAATTATAATAATACAAATCAAAAACACTTTAGATTTGTATTATTATAATTTTATTAATACTAAACGGACAATATATTGATAACTAAACAATCATCGGAGAACAAATATCTTTTCGTAATAAGGCATAAAGTAACAGCCTATATATGTTCCACTGCTAGGCACAGGCCTCCTCTGGGCAGATGGGAGAAGAGCAAGGACCGCTCCGCG
>DWHO01002191.1:0-13771 GCA_018247575.1 Eurytides lysithous rurik | reverse complement strand
CGTTTACAATAGGGACTACTTACACTCTGATTATTTAAACAATAAAGAAACTGCGAGAAATTAAAATTATTATAGTAAAATCTCTCGTTACATTTTTAGGTCAATTTTCCTTCTGTAAAATCTTTAATTGTGTTTCTATCGTGTTTTAATTAAATTAATATAGTTATTTACAATAACAACATAACTGAGCTAGCTAATAGAATTCATTTTGTCCTGAATATAAAAAAGTAAAAAAAAGAAATGAAATTAGTTTTTAAAAATTATTAAAAGAAGTTACCAAATACTACTGATAAAAGAGTAGATATAGTTTATCTACTCTTTTATCAATAGTAGTTATTTTAACAAAAATGTGCCAATCGCTTTTTTCAAAAATATGGCTATAGAGTTATAAAAATGTATCTTAATTAAAAAAAGATGACGACGGTCATTTCACTGTGGTAGAGCCACGCAGCTAACCCTGCTGCTGAATGGGCCGGCTCGAACCGGATAAGTACCACGATCTCACATAAAATCGGCGTAAAGTGGAAGTGTTATTGCTTCCGCGTTTCGTCCAGTGAGTGATGTAGCCGGTGGGCTCTCCCCCTACCCCCTTCCTCCCTCACTCACTCCCCTCCCTACCTATGCCTATTCTTCCGGAGGAGGCGAGAGGGTGGAAATCCTCTCACCTCCTCCCCCTTCCCTCCCGATTTTGCTGTGTCTGGAGCTTGTGCCTCTGTGAAACAGAGGCCGTAGCCTGACCCACGTAGGAGCTGCGTAGGTCGCGCGCGACTGGATTTGTGGCGCGACGGAATATCCCGAGTGGGCCTGGTGGAGATAATGGTCCACCATAGGCACCATCTGCAGCACCACGCAGGACCACGCAGCTCAAGCTTAAGTGGGTCTCCCTTACGGCTCCAGTAGATGGCGGACGTAGGTTCAGAGTATTATATATGAATGATTCAATATTAACAAACTGATTGTAAAGAAGCTTCTGTCATGAATTGCAGATTTAAGAAGCTTTCTTCAACGTAGGTCATGAATAGTGTACGAATATGCATTTTGCATCCTCCTAACCGAGACGTTCCCCCACATTTTACTCTGGACAAACTGAGATGGGGTATACAAAAGAAATTTATAACTGTACTGTACCATTGCAGCAATGTTGGCAGGAAATTGTGGTTTTTACCTTCCTTCTTTCCTTCCTTTGATAAATAAAAACTATTTTAATGAATTCTCTGTAACAAAACAAAGGGCGGACTTATCGCCTTAAGGCACAATCGCAATAAACCTAGAGTATCGAGAAATATTGTGACAAGAGCAACAAAATTTAAAATATGTATTTTAATACCAAGAATTTTAATATATCTCTAACACATGAATAAATGCAGTGAAGGTGTGTGTGATGTATATCAGTAATGTCAACTTTAACAATTAGCTAACATCTTTTAATACACACTTAAAGACAATAACACCGCTATTGTCTTTAAGTGGGTAATTTCGAGATACCTCGTAATAATCACATATATTCGTAAATGTATTATTTGAATTTTTTCCAGTCACCAATTCGAAGTATTCATTCAGTCATAAAATTTTCGTGGAACCTATTACAATGTCTACTTTACCGGCGGCATACCGCACATTAGTTTTCACGCCATGCAACTTTTTCAAAACAATTAGTTTTTCGTTTCAACACTGTTAAATTATTCAGCAAATGAGGTATTTTAAGTCTGACGCATGACTAACATTGAATAGGGTAGCGTGCCCTGTTACAACGTTAACAAAAACAAAAATGGTTTTTCATAATTGTCTACATGTGTCAACTTTGACATCGGTTTCTCTTTCAATCCTAGTTCTGATATTTATCGTGGCTAGAAATCAAATAAATGTACATTACAGTAAATATTTAATAAAACATTATCAACCTGACTGCCATGTGAAAAAAGTAGGGGAAGGTCGGGACCCTTCGTACGGTTTTTACAGTATATTTTTTTTATTTTAACTATTTCGTTAAAAATCAGCTAATTACATATACTATGAGTATATATATATTTAAGATTGTTATAAAAAAATGACAGGAACCTCCTGTCATTTTTAATGCATAATTACGAGTTAAACTTAATCTGAATTTCGTACGAATCTACCCCCACATGTGGGGTACTTTCATACTGTATTGGGGGCACCTTCAGACGCAATGGGTTAGTTTCGTAAAAGCGAACATATATATTTTTAAATGCATTCCAAATTCTTTTATTTGGTATATAAAAATAATTAAAGTTATGAGATCAATCATATCTTTGGTGCAGATTCGCACTTTAAACAGTTTGACATCAACAAAAATACATGTTAATATTGTGTACGAGTATAAACGTGTAATTTTCATGGCCGTCTTTTTTATTCGATTTTTTATTTCTTACAGTACTCGGGTATAGTCGAGTTGGTTCTGGAGTTAAAAGAGACTTATTGGATATTATTGGATTTATTTTATTGGACTTATAGTAACTATTTGATGGATTGGTGGATTATCTAAAGCTTCTTTCTCACAAGTGTTTATATATGACCTTTGCAATTCATAAGTAACAGTTAATCTCGGTGAGTTATATATTTCATATATACACCTCAGTTGTGGCAAAATCGTCCTTGTAAAAACATTCAGTATTTTGTCAGGATTTATAATAAACCAGTTATTGAAGGCAATTGAGTTTTGATTTAAACGGACTAAAGATTCGAACATATAGTGGTTGCAGACGATGAGTTGGAAAGATAAGTAAATGCTATTCCTATTTTCTTTAACTTAGTTGATGACTTCCAGAGTAATATGACACTTGCGATTGTCACACAATAATAACACATGGTTATCCTTTTTGAAAAGTATGTGCTTCTGCTTTTATTTTAAAATAGTTACAAATATCTTATTATTTATCCAGCCATTTTATCCGTAGTCTCAAGACTGTCTTCAAGCTCATCTACTGTACTTTCATACGCGTATGAATGTGGGGTACATGGTTGTGTCAGAAAGTACCCCACTATCTCAATAACAATAAAATGAATTCTCTTTTAATAGTAATGAGCAAACTAGACAAATTAGTTATTAAAAATATGTCTGAGAGACATTTATTATTTACTAAAAAATACAGTGTAGAAGAACTTAATACATCCATTGAAACAATTGACAAAAACATTAAAGAAAAAATTTACTTATTGAGCGCGAAAATACCATTTGGCCGGGAAGTTCACCATCACCAGTGCGAATAGCGCAAAACTACACTTCCAAAATGGTGCCGACTTAAGTTATATATACACATGCAAAAGGAAGATTGATACTTCTATTCGTTTGTGTTTTATAAGTACTGTATGAATGTATAAGACATGAGTGTGAAAGATGTGACTGAGGAGATGATGGCTGATAGAGGAGTATGGAAGAAAAATACCTGTTGTGTCGACCCCACCTAGTGGAATAAGGGCAGGAGAAAGAAGAAGTACTATATGAATGTGCCCCGCGTACGAATGGTGCCGATCTTCTCCTACCCCCTGTATAGATGAGGCATGTGCCCAGCTATGGGACACATAGGCTGTTACTTACTATACGGTTTTTATTACCTTCCTAAATGTTATCCTTTGTACCATATATTAAATCGCATATTAATCGCAGGAAAAGCTACAAATGACAGTTAGTGTTAAATAATGTTGATGAGTATTTATTTTGTACGTTTTCGAATTCTTCTTTATATAAAATTCAAACATGCTTATTTTTAGACGTGTTATCGTGTAACTTCCTTTTATTCGATTACATACTACAAATAGACGTTATATGCGATGTAATTTAAAAACTTGTCAACACGCGTGTGTCACAGTTATCAAGGTGTTGGTAGTAGTTATATACGCGTAAAGTTAATTAAAGGCCACTGTTTACATCCTGTATTAAAAAATATTAAAACTGGTACAAAAATTATTTAAAATATATGTATTATAATCAAATTTAACGTGAGAACGTAGGGGCCCGCTTGAAGTGAAGTTTGGGTTTACGGTTAATCCTCCCCCACAATTTTCCTTATCAAACGCTTGAATGGCTCATTTGGCAAAAGTTTCGCGCCGAAGTCCGTGAAGAGCTTTTCAAAGCTCGCGATATTATCGAGTACCCCTCGTGCCGGAAGGTAATTTCTTTACTTTTTCAAAATGCCAAAAGGTTTTTAACATAACGCGGAGGATGAGACATAATAACAAAATCGATAATGTACAGTAAATGTAGATTTTATTTATATTAATAATACATTTAATACGTAAGTTAATGAGTTGTTAATTATATTTTATTTGTCTAGTATATGAGATGTTTGCCGGCAAATTACTTAGCAGTTCTATTTATGACAAGTAGTGTATATAGCGGGGTGATATATTCTTTATATTAATTTTTAAACCTCAGTAGTAGCAGTAGTTGGTACTTGTGTTTTAATCTAATGTCAATTTAATATATTAGATGGTCTATTTATACGCCTTTCAATTCATTATAAATATTGCCCTTCTAACCGGACCACAGTATTGCTTACATATTACTATTCTACGATTTGGCATTACTAAAGAAGTATCCTTAATAACATCTATTAGGACAATTTCATAACCACGGCGAGTAAAATAATACCATAACTTTATTTTCGAGCTGCCATTTCTGCACATATATACGTTTGAGCTATGCTCTTTTTATAATTAATCCTAGCCACGTGAAAATCTATGTGAACGGATAGGTTACGGAATATACAAAATAAATAAATAACCGCGTAGTGTATAAGCGTTTACGGTTGATGCTAATCGAAGACAATAAATAACAATTACTTGTTTTATTAATTAGCCGGCCACCATTTTGTTTTAAATTAAGAAACCTTGGGATGTTATAACATTTAAGCAATTCAAAAACATAAAGAAGTCCATCCGTAATTTTTATCGTAGGTTCAATTAAAGTTCATGGTGGTCTCGATTAAAAAGACAAGGAAAGAAGACATTATGTTAATGTAATTAAACTACCCGCATTTAAACCAGGGCCCGTAAGACAGGCGGCTATCGCTTCCTTTTGAATTCGCTTTCATCTGAATCGCTTGTTCAACCGCGACATTAATGCCGCCATTTTGATTCCCATCGGTTTCGAGAAAATTAAATCGATATTTGGTTGCCATCCTGCTGTTTTATTTAATCATATATTTATAAAATGACCGAAATGTATTGGAACAATATATATATCTACTAATTAAGAAAAAATAATTAAATGGTTAACATAATATCCGACGTTATCGGAAAGAAATCTGTCACCTAGTTGGTGATAATCAATCAGATCATGGCAGTCGTTGTTTGCTATCTTCTGTGGTCGAGAAGCCAACGCCGAGATTTACTTGCACTTAACACATCAAACTACTTATACTGGACTCTAAAACATAACCTCAACTAGAGCATGAAGGCAGTAAATATTTACTTACTTCAATTTTCTTCGACACAAGTTTCCGCCTTCTATTTTTCTCTTATCGCACAAAATATTTCTTAAACTTCGACTCGAGAACCATAAATACATTGCAAGAAAATCGGAACAGAAATTAAACACTCTGTTCAAACCAGTTATGTAAGTGGTAGGGCTCATTTGCATAACCCTGCCACTTTATAAATGTCTCGTTATAAGCAAGCGTGCACCATCAAATAGATTTCCTCATTTCGTCAATTATTTCCTAAAAGTGTTTATTTTATTGCCACTCTTATCAATTTAATTACCAATTTTATTATTCCTAATGCTACACTAGATAAAGAACGGATTATTAATGATATAGATTTAGCATATAATATGATAAAAAAATTAGTTTTCGTAAAATTATACATTGTAATTATTGCTTCACGTATTTCTTAAAAGTAACAAAAACACATTTTTAATACCTAACCTACGTTTACTTTTGTCCGATAATTTTAATAGTTTATGCATTATCCTAAAATTTTATCAAATAATCTAAAACGGTTTTGACTTACTTCTTGCTTTCACCTCAACATTCCAATTTGAATAAATAGTTGAATTTAATAAAAAAGGATAGGGAAAAAATTTAGTTCAAGTAAATAAGATGTTTGAAAAAGTTTTAGGAGATAATTTTTCGAAGATTCATAAAAATACTAGCGATTCGTGAACATTCGCAACGTCAAAGGCAAATGGTTTACCTGCTTTTTTTAAGACGGGTTGATGATACGATATGAGCAACATTTCGGAAGTGATAAGTCTGCCTGTGGAAATGCAATAAAGTAGATGTGGATGGTATCACTCTGTTGTAAGTTATTACAACGCCAAAAATATTGTGTTAGAACTACTTCATTCTATTAGCTTATGAAATGGACACAAACTGGCAACTAATTGTTTAATACATGAGGCCAATAGATAAAAACTAAAAACTTTTGATGTCTTTTTTATTACTTTTGTTATTGTTTTGTATAGTGTTTGCATTTATTAAAGAACCATATTCTTTAATTGTATTTATCAGGAAGAAGGTTTTTGGATTACTCTTTTAAATTATATTGTAAATTTTATTAATTATATGATGATTTTATTTTTTATTTAATTAATTATATAATTTTTATATAATAGGTATATTCAAATGACTTCCCTTTCTTGACAAGCCTAGGCACAGTTTGATGAATTAGGGAAGATGTATGCAATTTAACATTATTAAAAATAGAAACCTTATACGCTTATACGCTTGAAGATGAGTCGTCTAGCATAATCTTTGCGAGTCTACGTACTGCCGCAATTTTTTTTTACCAGACTGCCGAAATAGCTAACGTTTTATGTATGCATTCATAAATGTGGTTTTTTGACATTTATTAGGTTCTACGGAGTTGTAAGTGAAATATGTATCATTCATTTACAACTGATATGTGTATAATTTTTAATAATCGCCCTAATTTTTTACTGGACTAATTAAGTATTTCTTAAATTGGGTTATTGTACTGTATAAAATATTAACTTCAGCATCAAGACTGAAGTCTTGCTTACAGTTAATAGGTGTATTAATTATTATTATTATTTTACATCCTTACAAATTATTATTAATAATCAATAATGTTTATTTTGAAACTTTTTAAATAATTTATCGTAAAAAATATTAATTGAGAAGAACTTACGTTTATTTGGATGATTAGATCTACCTCAGTTCTTGTTTCAGAAACGGTTTATACGGATTTGCGTGAAACATTTATGATAAGATCAGTATTCTTATAATTACAAGCTTTATTCAAAGTCAAAGTCAAAGTTGCGTGTTCGTCTTATCATTTTACGTACTAAAAATCCGAAACTGGTATAAATTATTTGACGACAAATTTGGGGTAGTTCAACCGTTTGAACAATCATTAAAATATTTTTCGCGTAGTATGATTTTATGACAGAATTGTACAAATAAGTAAAGATTATATCTTTACTTATTTGTACAATTCTGACTTACTTGGCATGTACAACTAAGCTACATTACCCGCACCAGCGTCTGTGATTGTCGCTATTAGTACATATTAAATTCGTCCCCTACGATAAGACTAGCTTACTCCATTCATAACTTTTAACATTCATGAGCGCCCGATGTAATCCTAAGTTGACTTAAAATATCTAGACTTTGGCTTAAAAATATTTTCAAGGATCTTGTCTATATCTAAATCGTCCTCCAGACAGATGCTTTTGTGAAAGACAGCCATTACAATTTCGGCAAAATCTGAAAAAAAATGACAATACTTAGTACTTTAAACTAATCATTGAAAACAAAAGCGACCACATCAACTGACTGTTTTTAAAAATAACGAAAACCATAAGAAATTCTTATAATAGCATACGTTATAAAAGTAAAAATGTTAGCATTATTTTATAAAATTCACAAATGCGAATAAAATGAAACGTTAGAGAATCTGAACCGTGAGCAGGGAAAAGTCATTACCATTACTCTGTTTTAAACGCTGAGTGCATTCTTAAAATAAAACTCCAAAGTAAGGAATAAACGCAATTCACAACAAATATTTTGTTTACGATCAAACCTAATGGCTTTTACTTCACGGTATTGGTTCGGATTTTACACACATTACGACAATTGTGTATAACGCAGAATAACACATACAGAAAATATTGGGTTTATTGCAATTAAGTAAAAGCTTCTCTCTTCATAAATGTTTCTTTTGTATTAACTTTTAGGTATCCTAGGAAATATTCTTACGTATATTCAATAACCTAACATAACTGCCTCCGTGGCCAAAGTGGTATAGGCCCGCGTTTTCTTGTTTTTATTTTTCTTTTAAAAATAAACGCTACCTTTGTAACTTAGAAATATCTTATGCTATAAGAGCGTTGGGCATACATAAATTTACACGAGCAAACGCCCAAATCCGAAACTAATATTTGTAGTTCGCACAAATAATTGCTTTGAATGGGAATCGAACCCACGACCTGTGACGCCAAAGCCGATAGCTTAGCATCTGCGCCAAACGGTCATCATGCTTTACAAATCGGAGTTCGTAGGTTCGAATCCTTCGGAGGGCAATGACTTTGTGTTGTTATTTCTTAGTTGGGTTAAGGCATTACGGACTCTACCTTGGACTCGTCCACGACAGCTGGTGGAATTTCCGCGAGCATTTTGCTCGCCTGACCCCCCGATTAATGGGTGCAACGGCTAGTTTGCGGCGATTGTTGCCAAATATTAGAGGGCCCAAGGCAGGTAGTCGTCGCCTCTACTTAGGCGTGGTACGGTCTATGGCCTTATATGGAGTACCCATAAGGGAAAATGCCCTTGCGGCTCATAACGCTGTTCTCCTAAGGAGATCTCAGAGAGCGATGGCCATCGGAGTAGTTCGGGGCTATAGGACCGTTGCCTATGAGGTGGCGCGTGTACTGGCAGCATCGCCTCCGTGGGACCTGGAAGCGGAGATTCTCGCGGCCGTTGATGAATGGCGAACGAGTCTCCGCCTTGAAGGTAAGCACCCGTGCACAAGAGAAATCGAAGTGTGTATGGTCCACGCTCGACAAAACCTGCGCGAGAAGTGGAGGTAGCGGCTGGCCCGACCTATGGCTGGGTCTTGGACAGTGGAGGCTGTTCGGCCGATTCTAGAGAACTGGCTGGACCGAGAGCATGGAGCTCTTAGCTAGCGATTGGTGCAGATGCTGACGGGGAACGGTTGCTTTGGAAAGTACTTGCACTGATTAGGGAAAGAGCCCATAACAAGATGTCACCATTGTGACTGCGATTTGGACTCGGCACAGCATACGCTGCGAGAGTGTCCAGCCTGGTCCGTCGAGCGCCGTGACCTCGTTGCAGTAGTGGTGGACGGACGTGGTTGGGAGCGAAAGTTCGTGAAATGCAGCTTTTGCCTTCTGCGAGCAGGTAATGTTGCAGAAGGAAGTCGCCGAAAGGGAACGGGAGATAACTCCCGAAGACCCGATTCGTGCTCGAAGAACTGGGCGTAGGAGAGGTTTTCGCGCCCATCTGCGGCCTCCATAACTGGGTTTTAGAATGACAGGCATAGAGGCATCCATCGTTTGCTATAGCTAGCCCTACGGTGGTGCCCGCGTGTTTCCGCGTGCTGCATAAGGAGAATGAAAGTATGTAAGATACTTTTATCAACATACAGATATTGGCTTCAAACCCGATCCGGAGTCCCAGTGGGTGGGAACTGACGTCATCGGGACCGCGGAAGAGTGCAATAGCATACTACCGGTACGCTATCAAACCCGACATCAGACGACTGAAGGAACACCGTGGGGTTTTTAGTCAATAAAAGGCCCCAACAGCCGGAGTCCGACACACGGCTCCGCTATTTTTGTAAGCGGGGTGACATGGTCCATAAGGGATTTCCCCACGAAAAAAAAGGCATTATGGACTCCCCTTCGACGGGTTCCCGGTTTGTCGTGGCGGAGGGTCTAGTAACCGCGGCCTGGTCACCCACGACGAAGCGAAGAGGAACCTAAGCGCGGCAGGCCCGTGGTTTAGTCGGTGCTAATCCGATATAACCCGTTCTTGCCTCCGCAAGGCCGGGTATGCGTAGACATTTCCCCCACGTGAATAAAAAAGAGGGCATTACGGGCTGATCACTCGATCCATTTGTCAGATGGGCATATAAATTGCCGGTCCCGGCTTCTTATTGACGCCATCTAGAGGTGGCTTAGAGGAGTCGTTATTAAGAGTATCTCTATCCGGTCATGTCGGATATCCATCCCATCGTGCTGAGAGTAAAAAAGTGAGCGCACCTGTGTCTGCGCAAACTTTTGTGCACTATAATATATCCTGCGCACTTAATTGATCTCTTGTTGATCAGCCGCCTTGGTTGGATTCGGTCGGACGGACATTATTATTATTGACATGACATAGTTTTATATTTTAGAGAAATCTTTCTACTGAACAGGTAAGAAATACTAACGATACCTATCTCATTTTAAATACACACGACATTCTGTGGAGTTAATCCAGGTTCACTATCCAACACACATCATAACTCATAACCAGTTATTAATGGCATTGCATTAACAGAAATCGCATGTTTACAATTACAATTGCAATTCTTGTATTTACAATCAATCATAATTAAAATCAAATTAAGCGTCGTGCTCAAACTTAGAATAGGTATTCAAACCTCAATCACTATCGAGACGCATCATCGAGGTACCGGTGGGCTTAAGAGGATATAAAATTTAATATTGGTGCTGTCCTTTAAACATATTTTATCTTAAACATGTATTTATGTACCACCATCTAAAATTCAACTCTGTAGGCTATATTGGAGTACTACTGCAAGATTTGGCCAAATATATGCAAGCACTACAAGTCAAATACAATCTTTTAAAACTGCATATAAACATACGATGTGAATGTTTGTTAGTTGGTGTATTTTAGTTCTACATAACGTAACTGATAGCTTGCGCTTCAGCGTGATTAATCCAAACTTTAAAGTTTTGCACTAATTGTTGAAAGTTTGAATTAAATAGTTAGTGTTATGTTTTCATATTATTCTGTGTGCTTTATTAAGTGAGACGTAAGCTAATTTTCAAAATGTCTAAAACGAGAAAGACAAAGAATTACTTCACGGCCTCCATATAGCATCAGCCTAATGAAATCACACTCCACCCATGTTTACATCATTTACCACCATAACAGATACTGCTTGACCAGCTTCGTTTTTAGAGAAGCGTGGTCTAATATATAAAATAGGGGGTATATTATTAGGGGAATATTAATCAACTCAGAATCTGCACTAAACAAGGACCTAAACAATAATGACACGCGAGTACAACCCATTATTTTTTACAAAATAATGGGTTGCTAACCAGATTAATAAGGTTTAATGTAAGATGCGAAAATATGACATTCCATCACGGTAAGAAGCTTCGCCGCTTAATATGATTTTGATGGAAAAATCAGCAATCACTTATTGGTGTGTAGTCTTCTTTTGAACTTTCTTTGCTTTCATGATAATTGGATTCCAGGTGTCGTGTCAACTAAACTTTGTAAGCAAAAAGATGCAGATTTGTAGTGATACGTTGGAGAGAGCTTCTTGAAATTTGCAATTCCAAACAACACCGCCAAATTGATCAAGGAATTTCACGAACAACATCCTGTGCCAATGGTATTATTTGCACGTCTTTTCGCTTCACGAAAAAATTGCGTTCATATTCTGGCTATGTGGATGCAAGTTTTTTGTGAAGCGTGCTTTTTGCGTGTGATTATATGTATATATATAATCTGTATGCGGCTTAAGAAACCAAGACTTCCATTGTTGTGTAATATTTTTTGTTTAACTATGAAAAGTGCGATTATTTGCTTATTATATAGCGTTATTTTATTGACATTCATGAATCTGAACCTCCGAATTCGTTGTATTCAAACTATTTTGTTCAACAAATTAATTTACTTGGTCTAAATTAAAACTGATAGATTTTTGAACTGATAGAGTAAGGTTAAAATCCGCCTTACCGAAATTATTAACTTTTTAAATAAATTACTTTAAAATACTATGATTATTTACTATATACCTATATTACTTTATTTTATACATATAACTTTAATTACATTTTTCGTAATCGGTAGAGTTTGCTGAGTTTTTAGGGTGTGACTACTATGGATGGTCATAGCAATTATTGGCAATTATACTGCCACCAAGCAGTAATTTGTAAGCACTATTGTTTTCCGGTTTGAAGGACTTCAAGATAATCTAATGATGCCTGAATCAACTGGTGACGAATTTCTATTTGACATCCATCATATCGATAATCAAAAAGAGTCAAACTGATGGGGTGATAATGTGCACAGATATACTACTCCTCTGGTTTGAAGTTGGTTAATAATAATATTGTTCCTCCGACCGATTTAAAACATATCAACGCATAAAGCACAATCATAGTCCCTAAGCTAATCGCTACTGACGTATTTATACATAAACTTATAATAAGTGAATAGGTCTGCTATTAGTGAAATATTCTGCTTTAGTACAAGAAATACACACATACCACATTAGTGTAGTAAGACATACATATTTATTAAATAATGAAGTAAATCAAGCCTATCTTTTTGAAATAATTGTAGCGTGAGATTAGCAGAAGCGGTTCAGTACTTTTGTAATCCTCGCTGCTAAATTACCCTTATCTCTCACAACCTATAATTAGTTAACTGCCGTGCTGGTTTATTTCACATTTTGGGGATTTGCGTCGAAGCCACGCCATTCTATGTTTATCGCATATGGAGCACGGATAGCTCCAGGTTAATTTTGGTGTGGAATAATTTTAATTTCTGCGAGCCTCAAAGTAGTAGAGCTTTTGTAATTATTGTTACTGAAACTACTGATAATCTTTAAAGTGATTTTGTTGAAGATCATTTCAATGTTTGATATGATTCTAAAAATACTGGATTTAGAAATTGATCACGGTGGTTTTACTGTGGCAGATTACGGTTCTGTTGCCGACCGTATGGGCCAGCAACCCTCACTTCCTTAGCCGTACCCCTCCCTATCCTCTCCCAAAAATTACCCTTAAAGACTGGCAACGGATTTCCAACTTCTTCGAATGAACGAGCGAAGGGACATCCTCACCGTCACTAATGCAGCCCAGGAACGGATCTCGGGGGCTTTCCTCCATTACCCAGGCGTTGAATCGGTGGCGAAGCCGTTCAGGTGGACGCGTCATCCCATATTGATCGCAACGCGCAACTTGAGCCACAAACTCCTTTATGGGCTTGACATCTCAAGTACAATGACGTCATTTCTGACATAACATCCTGCACCATGCACATGCGAGATTTTGTTGGGCCTACTATGTGCATAATGTGAGATTTTGCTCGACCTGCAGTCTATTAAGCTGCTAGATGGACGCAAACAGATACCACGCAGGTGTGGTGTAGGGAAGACGGGAACGCAAATAGAACTTGTAGACGTCCGTTACTCGGCGTGGCAAGTGAGATACCAATACTGGGCAAGGGTCCATATGGAAAACTAAACTTAACGAGCGGTCGATAATACATCCGAAGTTGGTCACACTTGTGCGCCAGTCGATGTGGTGCCCGAGAAAAGCAAGACAGCAAATGACAACAAAGAACAAATGAGAAAACTCTTCGAGGTGAGCGCAACACAAAAATTTTGTAATGTATATTTAACAGTTTATGTGACACTGTGTTGCGCAAGTCTGTCTGTTTTGGGTAATCGGTTTGTTGAATATCTAAGTTTTATACAAATGTACAAGAGATATACTAAAGGTTTTACGGTGGTAGAGCCACGCAGCTGTTCCCGCTGCTGAATGGGCCGGCTCGAACCGGATTAGTACCACGAC
>DWHO01002190.1:0-13777 GCA_018247575.1 Eurytides lysithous rurik | reverse complement strand
GGTCGTGGTACTAATCCGGTTAGAGCCGGCCCATTCAGCAGCGGGTGCAGCTGCGTGGCTCTACCACCGTAGAAACCGTTAAATTTAAATATGAAAATCTAGTGCTATTTTATAAAAATCGATTCACAGATACTTCTCGCACACATTTGCTTCTCTAGTTGAGAAATAAAAATACGTTGAGTTAAATTCAAAATATTCAGTGACAATAAAATAGTATTGCTATTTACCGTAACACTAGTTACTATTCTATTTAATTTCTTTCTAGTGTATACTTTTCGTTTGTTAAATCGCTAGTAAATTATAAACTATTTTTTAGTAATTTATTAAAAAAAGAAGTCACGCATTAAAAACACAAGAACATAAGTATGAAATTTTTTGTTTAGTTTAATGATAAACTCATAACAATACAGATGAAATGTAAATACTCATGTACTACGTACGTAAAAAATATTGTTCATTTGCAAAATTAGCAATTGTTTCAACAGAAAATCTTATCAAAAACTAAATGTGCGTAACAAACATTGACTTACCCATTTTGGGAACACAGTTTGTTTTAGTAAACTCTTATGAAAAATGTATTCATTATAGATGATATTTACTTGATAACCTATAAACAAGTGATAGTGGACAGAACAGAACATAATATACCAGAGGATAAGGAAGCCAAAGTAAAATCTATAAATGTAATTTACGTCAAAAACAGTATGTCATGAGGTCAATCGTACAGCTCTTTGTTTTTGTTGTGGAGAAAAGATTATAGCGATATATTTAAAAGAGTATTATCTCCGTCTATTCTTAAATACACTGTTGATAGAACATTACGAAATGTCGTAAATAGCAATATTTAATTAGATTTTCAACTAATAAATAATCATAAAAACGTGTAACCAAAATTCAAGATGTAATTTTATTTTTTTTGTTAATTTCAAGCGATTGCATGTTTATAGATAGAAAGCAAACTCGTAGTACCTAACCAAAATTTTTCACCAGTCATACACTTTGACTGGTGAAAAATTTGAATTGACTTGGTTTAATTTAGTGATTTCAAAAATATAATAAAAAAAATGACTCCATGTCTCTTTTACTTCGTTTTTGCTTTCCAGCATCGATATATTACAGTAGATTATTATAAAAAAAAAACTACAAATTTAAAATGTATAAAGTAAAACTTTCGACTGTCGAAATATTCACAAAGAGCAATAATTAAACAAGAAAATATTAATTGAAAATAATAAATTAAATGGGGTAGTTTCACAACATACCTAGAATTTTATAAAAAAAAATATTTCATCATCACTACAGAAATGCAAATAAGACGGTTATATATTCTTTTAAACAATAGTTATAGAAATTCCTCCCTAAAAGAAAGGTTTTAATGTTATAGTTCCTACTACGCAGTGGATGGGCATCGATAATAATAAACAAAGAAACAATATACATTAGATCTAATACTTCATCCTTGAAATCATCAATGACTTACTAACTTTGAGGTAAGAAATTTAAGCAAGAGGGAAATAGTCTGCCACTTACCTTGAATCTTAACAGGATAAAATTAAAACAATGTAAATTTTAATAATATAAGGACAGTTGTCGTATTATGTTAAATAACAGAAAGTAGTCCGTTACAAACAAATCGCAGATTTCTTATGACCAAAACTGATAGCGAACTTGATATTAAAAGCGAATGAGTAAAATAACTGATAATCATTCCATCATTCACTGCGAGCTTCTCATCGTACGATATGTGTTAGTAATGTGATACTTAAAGCTTTTTTAATAACGTAGCTATAACGGCTATAGCTAGAAACGTTACGTTTTTCAACAAGTTTTGATAAAGCAGCTTCACTTCTTTAAAAGCGTTTTAATACTATTGAAACGAGATAAATATAATGAAAACTTTATCAAATGATAAATTTGCTACAGATGACTTACGGAACTTTGGTTAGTCAGCTTATTGCGGATTAGCACTAACGATTTCCAAAAAATAAGGATTTGTACTGACACAAAATCTCTGTTTCGCGGCTATAAACTAATATTCGTTCTCATTTTTAAATATTTTTTATGTGTTTCGTGACACGTATTTAGAAATAAGTGTTGAACTTTTTAGTGTTTGGTGTGTGTGTATTAAAGATAATAAAGTTACTTTTAACTTTTACTGAAGTTATAACAATTTCGTTTTTTCTACAATTTTTATAATATATTTTTTAACTGTTGAAAAAACATTACGCGTAATGCATAACTGTATGAATAACAATTGTACTTATTAACCGTTTTTTTTTAACACTGGAATTGCGATGAAAAGCACTCAGACGATATTATTTATGTCATCCGAAATATTTCCGGTATTTGTATATCCGACAATTTTAATGATTAACAACTTGTAAAATGTTTTCACGGCACGTGCAACATAAACTTTTAATATATATAATAAACAAATATCTAAGGTATAAACCTGTTATACACTCAAATATAAAATTATATTTCAGTTTAAGATTTCCAATTATTAGATTTAAAAATCTATATCACTAGGCCTATGCGGTCACGTTAAGTGCATAAATTTTGATGCAGTCTTTTTTCTCTTCTGTTAATCTTTCAATAATATACCATTCTATGTATAAAAATTGCACAAATACCAAATATAAATTCTTATCTATATTTGTTAAAAAACACTCCTTAATCTCTTTGTATAGATTTTAGTGACTATATTGTTAATACTATATTATTCTTTGATGTCACGGAAGCTTTTTGACAAATTGGCATGACAGCTTAATACACAAGCAATACACATACTTTTTAGGATTTACTGACTGTTTACACAATATACGAGCCTATCTGTCGATACGTTAGTTTCGGTTCAATTTCAAGCCCTTGATTCTTGTGAAAGGGTTAGTACTCTCACGGACTATCTTCATACTATATTTTAGCAATATCCTAATAACAGCTAAAGCCGAGTTGGCTCCATAGGTCGATGATACTTATGAAATCAAATCAAATGTGTCTGTCACTGGTTTTTATAAAATTATAAAATTTTGTCGAATAAACAATATATAGTAATCCCCCTATAACATGGTACTTTTATAACGAATTTTCATATTATATGGGAAAACTCCTATAAAGCGTAGTAAGAAGTATATCTTCGAAAATCATCTCTTTTCTGAAGAAAATATTGCGAATTAATCTTAGCATCAACCTACAATAGTATACCGTAAGACAGAACAGTATGAAAATAACTAAAATAAACGAGTCTATCTGTATCAACATCCGTCAATTGTCTTACTTTCCTTACTGCAAAGACGGCTGCACTTAGTCTGCCTGCGAGAAATAGAGGAGAGGTGGTATTAACACCTACAAAAAGAAAAATTCTTTTCTGTAAAATTATACGGCCAAAAATTCTATGGGAATGTTATCTTAAGCAACCTTCTAACATTCCAAAGCCATATAAAAATTTTAGATTGTAAATAAAAGATTAGAATCGAGATCTAACGCCCGCAAGAAACAACGCTTAGAAATTTTGAAAAATAAAGCCATTGGTATTGGTACAATTTATTGGTAAGCTTTTAGAATGTACTCCATACCATTTCAGAAGGAGCACCCCAGATTTTGGCGCTGTAAATTATCGGTATATGCCACCCGCACCCAAACGCAAACAAGTGACCCATCTTCAGGATACTTCACTCACTTTTACAAAATAACATACACTCGTTATAGCGGGATCACCAGGGAATGCAAGGTCCCTAATCTACAGCCTAATATTCAATTAACTGTCGTCGTAATGAAGATATTGCTGTAGTGCAAGCCAAGGTTCGGACCTCCTTTCAAGGGATCAGGTGGTAAAATTAGTCGGTCATATTGCGTCAATAACGATCGCGAAGTAAACGTCGTCACCAAGCTGTAGTAGTGGATCAGGTACGTTGCTTTTCCTGATTCCGTGAGCCATCTTCTAGTGCCACTAAAAATGCCAAAAAAAATTATGGTTGTTTATCGTCTTCGCATAGGTTATTTTTTTTTAATAATTGTTAGCCTTTAAGCTAAATAACAGATATATTCATATGGTAGAAACAACTGCGAGCATTCCTATACTAGGTTACTCGGTTAACTCGTATATTCTGTCTATTTAATTTTTCAATACGCCGGCCCCATTGTAAGAATGAAATATCCAATGTTATAAGGGCCCTTCACATCATTCACAACAAAAATTACAATTATCCGCGGTTCATACAATATTTGCCCTGGGTAGGAATAGTACGCATGGCCTGCGACGCTGAAGTCATCAGCTTAGCAACTGCGCCAAACGAGTCATTAACTGTACAAGTCGATTCTACTATTTCTTTTCCATACCTACTCCATGCGACGGAATTGAATCAATATATAAATAAAAGTTGAAATCCATAAATTAGCACACATTTTCATAATCGACACGTCTAGTCGAATCTTACTATATTTCATATTCATAACACCAGCAATACTTTTTTTATCTATGGTAACTATGGTTGTCAATGTCAGGCACATGTGCGAATACTACTTCGTTTCTAAATTTCTATAAACATATAAAGAAATAATGAAACAAAATAATCAGAATGGAAAAACTGTGTCAAAAAAGTCTAAAAAAGAGAAATTCAAGTTGTATAAGCCTAGGAAGAAAAAAACTGGTGAAGAAGATGCCGCTATTCAATATTTACAGGGGCAATACGACACAGTAAGTCATTCCCTAGTTATTTTATATAGAATTCCAGAATAAATACTATCCATATATTTTTTAATTCAATTATTTTTATTGGGTTGAGTTTTACTATGTATTTTAATTACGATATTTTTTTCTTTTTGTTGATTAGGAGGTAAAAAATATGTATTAGTAGTTATAATTTCCATTGCGCTCTTGAGTGAATTTACTAAAAGTGCAAGATACAGGCTATCGGTTCATTTAAAGTTTATAAAATTGCAGTTTATTTCAGTTGATAAAATTTGTATTTAACTAATAGTGCATACATAATATGCATATATATACATTTTATTTTAAAAACACTTAAGTTTTAAACAATTAAATGGTTGTTTTTAATTTCCAGGGATGTGAACAAGAGGGTTGAATTTTTTTGTAAAAAATGTATGTACATACTGTACATAATATACTTTTTTGGTCTGATACATATCAAAAATTTGTTTAATTATTTACATTACATTAGTAGCCAAATATTGTAAATAAAAAAACAATAATGATGATGAATGATTTTTTTATTGTAAAGTATTAGTGTACTATTATAATACTATAGTAAAAAATTCTTTATCATTTTATTCTTTCACATCAAGTCATATTTATAAATATTGTTTTTTGTTTACACATTTCACATTCAATATGGCAAACTTAAAGTTAATCAGGTCTTTACTAATTTAAACAGTAACAGACTACCCACTAGTGTAAGATTTTTCCTTTGTTGTAAAGAAATAACTTTTTATAATTAACAATACTTTTAATAATTATTTTATTGTTTCAGATAAACCCTGATACTATTAAAACATTCAAAGATTTTCCTTTGTCTCAAAAAACCTTAAAAGGATTAAAGGACAACAATTATGTTACACCAACAGAAATACAGCGTCAAGCAATAGGTTATGCACTGCAGGGAAAAGATATATTAGGAGCTGCAAAAACAGGTTCTGGGAAAACACTAGCTTTTCTAATACCAATTTTAGAGAATTTATTCTGTAAAAAGTGGACAAGACTAGATGGAGTTGGAGCTCTTGTTATTTCACCAACAAGGGAATTGGCATACCAAATTTACGAAACATTGAGAAAAGTAGGTAGTCTTCATGACTTCTCTGCAGGTTTGATCATAGGTGGACAGAATCTTAAATTTGAAAGGAAGAGAATGGATCAAATTAATATTCTCATTTGCACACCAGGTAGACTTCTTCAGCATATGGATGAAAATCCACTCTTTGATTGCAGTCATCTACAAATTCTTGTATTAGATGAAGCTGACAGATGTTTGGACATGGGTTTTGAAGCAACAATGAATGCAATCATAGAAAATTTGCCCCCTGAAAGACAAACATTGCTATTCTCAGCTACACAGACAAAATCTGTTAAGGACTTGGCTCGATTAAGTTTATCATTTCCCACATATGTAGCCCCACATGAGCAAGCTGAAACTGTTACTCCAGAATTTCTACAGCAAAGTTATATTGTTTGTGAAATTGATGAAAAAATAGGTATACTATGGTCCTTTATTAGAAACCACTTAAAGCAAAAAGTATTAGTTTTTATGGCAACTTGTAAACAAGTTAAATACACATATGATTTGTTTTGTAAACTGAGACCTGGTGTTAGCTTGCTGGCTTTGTATGGGACATTGCATCAAGAAAAAAGAGAAAAGATCTATAATGAATTCTGTAGAAAATCCAATGTTGTTCTTTTTGCTACTGATTTAGCTTCTAGAGGGCTTGACTTTCCACATGTAAATTGGGTTATACAAATGGATTGCCCTGAAGATGTTGAAACATACATACACAGGGCTGGACGTACTGCTAGAGGTGTGTTTGGAAAAGGTGAAGGACTTTTAATGCTTCTTCCGCATGAAGAGAAAATAGTAGAAGACCTCCAAAAAAGTAAAATTCCAATTAATAAAATAGCAGTTGATCCCTCAAAAATTTTAGCTCCACAAAGAAAAATTGAAGGATTACTTTCTGATAATAATGAACTTAAACAAACTGCACAAAGAGCTTTTGTCAGTTACTTGAAGTCAGTGTTTCTAATGAAAAATAAAGAAATATTTAATGTTCAACTTTTAGATACTGATGCTTATGCTAGATCTCTAGGCTTGATAGTTCCTCCAAGAATAAAATTCATGCATAAATATCAAAATAGTAAAAAGGAATTTAAAAAAGAACCCAAACAGGAAGAAAATGTTCTTGATAAGTTAAAAACGAATGGCGGAGAGGATGATGTTACAGACGAAAGTGAATCTGAGGATGAAGAAGTGGTAGCACAAAAGATTAAAAATAAGAAAGTTACAAAAGAACTACCTAAATTTGATTTTCATAATGATGCAGATAGTGAAGAGGATGAATTTCTTCAAGTTAAGCAAAGTAATGTTGATATCATTGAGCCATTAGAAGCAAGTGAAGGCAACTTGTCTAAAAAGAAAAAGAAACCTTTAACAAAAGCAGCTGTAGCCAAGAAGTTATTAAAGAAAAAGATTAAAGTAAATACTCAATTAAAATTCACAGAAGAAGGAGATCCCATAGAGAATGAAAAGAAAGATGTTAAATCTGAAGTGGCAAAACAATTTGTCAGTGAGGATGTTGGTGGTATAGACATAGAAAAGGCGAAGGAAGTCTTGCGTGAAGAAGATAAATTTGACAAAATACGGTTTAGAGAGAAAGTAAAAGCGAAACATAAGGAGCAAAAACGTAAACTTAAGAATAAAA
Organism: Eurytides lysithous rurik; assembly: GCA_018247575.1. NCBI lineage: Eukaryota > Metazoa > Arthropoda > Insecta > Lepidoptera > Papilionidae > Eurytides > Eurytides lysithous. The sequence goes on along the minus strand of DWHO01002190.1, from coordinate 6,352 downwards.
AGAAAGAAGAAGACGAGGAACAGGACGACTTTGGATCACAGTCTGAATCAGATGGGCCAGATTTGTCTTGGTTACCAGATCCTGATAAAGTTTATGGAAAGAAGGAAAGTGATAGCGAGCCTGAGGATCAATCAGAAAATGAGCAGGACAATGTGTCAGAGGATGAAGGAGAAGAAAAATATCACAGGTTATTATTAAGATACAATATGGCTAAGAATGTTATAATTATTAAATAAATCTAATTTAGATAGTATACTCTGTGATCATGAATATGGCATATTTAAAGTGTTGATTATGTGTTACAATTAAAACACGAAAAGTCCTTTAATTAGTTTTGTTTAATAATATTCATATAATGAAATAGTTAATGTTTAATAATAATACAATGTGATTTTTTACAGGCCTCTAAAACATAAGCTGGTTGAAAGCAGAGGTATTCCTCAAGAGAGTGTGGCACCACGTAAGAAAAAGAAGTTGGAGGATATATCCGCTTCTCTATCAATACAAGAAGCTGAAACACTTGCTATGCAGTTACTACAATCAAAGTAACATATGCACAATGTATAATCTATTAAAAACCTAAAAGGGTAAAGAACATGTTTTATTTTCCTTAGTAGCCCTTATATTAATTATCGTTTTGTTTTCAACCTGTAGACTAAGTAAATATTCTTTGGGCATCTTATCCTTCTAAAAAGTCATATGGATATGCGCCAGTTATCATAATTAGTCGGCTGAGGGCCGTCGCTTGTTTTTCGACTGCATTAGCCCTTATATTTAACCGAGTGAGATTCTTCATCTTTTTACTTGGGCAAAGTAACAGTGAACGAGTCTATCTCGTGATTTGAGAGAATCTTTAAGGTGTGGGTGCTGATTGGAAAAAATTGCCTGAAATTTGTTTATGGCATCTTAAAGTTGCAAATAAGGTTAATTCCACTTATCTTTATTATTATCCCTGTTTTCCGTGCCACGCAAGGGCATAAAATCCTTTTTTTTATTAGGCGAGAAAACGAGCAAGCGGCTCAGCTGATGGTAAGCGATCACTGCTGTCCATGGACACTCGCAATATCACAGAATTAGCAAGTGCCAGCCAGCCCATAAGATGGGAGTTTTTGAAAGAGGGAGAAGTGGGGGAAGGGGACTAATGGGGGCAGGCCACCGGCCACCTCACTTATCGGATGAAACGCAAAAGCAAAAATGCTTCCACTTCGGTCCAGGTCGGGTTATTATTCGGTTCAAGCCGTTCCATTCAGCAACGAGAAGAGCTGCGCGTCTCTACAAACGTATGAATTATTAGTAAGTAGTTAATTAATCGATAATTAACTACTTACTAATAATTCAAAAATAATAACTTAAATCACAACGACATAATTAGAGATATTCCTTTTTTTTAAATATTAAATTAAAGTTATTCCTATAAATTATATAAATTTTTGAACAAGTAATAGATGTTTATCTACAAATCTGTTTGTTGCAAAAATTGTAATGTTAACGTTAAAAAACCGAAGCATAATTTGTGAACGTAATATTATATACACTACCGTCCAAAAGTTTTAAAGCAGCGAGGTAAAATCAAATAAAACAAAATTTAAAAAGTAACTTAGACCAAAAAGAAAATTAACAAATATAGGAAACAATCAAATTTTAGCTTCATCAAAGTGACCACCTTTTGTTTTAATGATTTTAGCACAAATTTTAGGCATTCTATTAATTAACTTCTTAAAATCTTCATCTAACTTGTTCCATTCACTCTCTAATAACTGCCATAAATGTTCTGAGCTAGTAAGAGAGCAATTTTTCACTCTCCTATTGAGTTCATCCCAGACAAGTTCTATTGGAGACAGATCAGGTGACTGCAATGGCCATTTCATGATTTTTAAAACCTTTTCATCTGTTTTTTTTTTCTTTAAAAAGTTTTGGCACAGTTTGGACGAATGCTTAGGATCAATATCTTGCTGAAATGTAAATTCAGGACCAATCAGATTTAGTCCACAGGATACGGCCGTGTCCCGAAGAATTTTTAAATAAACTTCTTTGTTTAGTTTTCCAGTTAGCCTCACAAGATTTCCGGGTTTATTGTTCCCGAAACATCCCCAAACCATCACACTACCACCACCATACCATTCACTGTTGGCTCTGTATACGCTTCGGAAGCTTTTTCTTCTTTTGATCGGCGTACAAACAGACGTCTATTGGATCCGAAAATCTGAAATTTCGAATCATCACTCCATAGAACATTTTCCCATTGATCTGTAGTCCAATTTTTATGTGTTTCTATTGCCTATTCTAGTCTATTTTTCTTGTGACGAATTGTTAATTTGGGCTTCTTAGCAGCAACACATTCTCTTAGACCCACAGCCACAAGTCGTCGTTTAACAGTTGATACTGAGATGGGCGTTTCTCGCGTGCTATTCACTGTTGCAATAATTTGTCGCGCTGTTAAGACAGAAGACAGTTCCGTTTAGACTGAACTCTGATGAAGTTATCCTCTTGAGTAGTTGTGGTCTTAGGCCAGCCTGTCCTTTTTCTGTCTACGTTTGTCCCCATTTCTTGTTTTCTTGCAAAAGTGAACACCTTTGCAAGAATTGCTTGCTGCAATTTGACGTTCACTGTATCCTTCCTCTCGAAGCACACAAATAGCACTTCGCTGTTCAGGCGCAATTTGCTTGCGTTTTGCCATTTTCAGAAGAAAACATGCGGGAAAAACCGAAGTCAATAATTTCCGATTACAGATATTGTTAATGTCACAACTTGCACGTGCCAATACTCAAATGCGACTAAACGACCAAAAAAGTTAAATATAAAAAATAACACCAACAGCATTACTTCAAACCACAAAAGAATGCAACTGCAGTCCTATTTTATAAAACACCTGTTTCGTCAAAATCTAAGAAATTGGTAAAACATGTTTAATGAAAGCCAACGATCCCTTTGTTAATATGTAAATACTATTGTTAAAAGCTGCAAAGATAACATTCATTACAAATTTTTACCGCCTATAGTGGAGGTGTTGTTTCATTTTGGACAATAACAGATGTGCTTCCAAACTTTTGGACGGTAGTATATATTAGTTATACAATGGTAGTTATTATAATCATAACATTTATAATAACTATATATATATACACACACACAAATGATTATAATAACTTGACTTAAACTAATTAGACCTTGAAGATATAATAATTAAATAATGTTAGTTAATTTAGGAAGTGTAACAAACACTTTCAAGAGACTTATCTAAAAAAGAATGAACATATTTCTATTTCTAATGGCAGAAGTCTAAAAAAATTTGTAGTAGTGTTACTTTCTAAGTTTTTCTTTATCCTTTATGTTTGCCTATTTAAATTTTAGGAGAAATGTCTGTATGCATATATATGCAACAAAAGCTGCAAACAATATGTCTATATAATAATATTAATCCATGAAACCTACCAATAATGCATTAAATTTACACTTTTTGACTTTGTGAATTTACTTATCAATAATATTTTCTATGTGATAATAATTTAACAAAATATGTACTTTCAAACAATTTAATACAGATTAAAAAAGAAAAATTACATGGTGTATGCTTGGATATTGTATATTGTTTATTTTCATGTCCCACTATGATCATATCACAGACACAAAATACAACCAATCTTATAACAGCTATTTCTGAATAACCCAAATAATTTTTCCTCTTGAGTAAAATGAACCTACATTTCTGCATGTTGGAGCATTTGTCTATATAACCACTTAAACCATCTGTGTTATTGTCGTTTTATAAATGATATGTTGGACAAGATGACAAAATTTTATTCAAACTGGTGATGTACATAATACGCCGTGTTTGTTTAAATAACAAAAAGTTTATTTACTATAATGTTTTACACAGGTGCGTTACTCTCACTATACACCTTTTTTTTATTTACTCAAATAGTCCAGTGGAGGAATATTCATTATGATTAGAAACAGATCAGGAGCAGTGATGATGCCATTAAACCAAATAAAATTCAACTCAAAAAAAGTAATGTTGACATTGACTCTGTATCACAGTTACGGGAATAATTGGTTGCTAAATAAATGCATCTTACTTTCCAGGCATAAGGCTAACAAGAATATATCCAGTGGTGGTGATTGATATGGTTGCAAAGCATATGCAGTGGAAAGAATTCATCTACATGGCACATTCTTTGGGCGGTGAACAAGGTTTGTCACTTTTCCTTTATGCTATATGAAACCCAATGCTATGTTCAACCAATGGCGAGGAGATAGTCAAAATTTTAAAACCTTTGCCTCAATTTTCTTTCTCTATCTAAAACATCGTTATAAACGTTAAATTTGCTGTCTCCAAGTTTGTAACACTTCTTGTAGTGAACAAGTCCATTTATGTTACAGTAAAGGACTGTGTGAGTGTAAATTACTGTAAGACTGTTCCACAAATTGTGTAGACAATATAATTAAAATGTGACATTGCTTTAGCACAAGAGTGATTTAGTTTATACAAATCTTAATTTACATGTCTCTACAACCTATGGTATAGCATACCTTGACAACCAGTAACTACGCAACTGCTCCTACTGCTGAATGGGCTGGCTCGAACCGGATAAGTACCACGACGTCGCAGAAAATCGGCGTAAAGTGGAAGTGTTTTTGCTTCCGCGTTTCGTCCGGTGAGTGAGGTGGCCGGGGGCCTATCCCCACCCTCCCCTTCCTCTCTGACTTCCCTCCCTACCACTTCCTCCATCCTCGGGGAAACCACTTTCGCTCCCTCTCTCCTCCTTCACCACACACACTCCTCTTCCCTCTCTCTTTCCCAAATTCCAGTCCTTGAAGGCTGGTAACGCTTTTGCTAGTTTTGTAATACTGCAAATGTCCATGGACAGCGGTGATCACTTAACATCAGGTGAATCGCTTGCTAGTTTGTCAGCCTAATCCACAAAAAAAAAAATTCTAAAAATATTGTCCAATAATCTGGAAAATGTTGATGCGTACATAAATACTGCTTGGCTGACAAATTACTACCCTTTTGCATCATTAATTTCTTATCCTTTCATTTGATACAATGTATACTGGGATTTTTATTGCTTTGTATCAACTTGCAACATATAGTAGTTTAATAGGCATTTAAACAATGAATACAATCTAAACATCTTATCTGCCCTTTACTTCACTTCACACACATACCAAAATATTCTATTGTTATCAGATGTCCATGTAGAATGAAATGTCCATTTTTATCAGTACCAAAGTTCACATCTTCTTATATAAATTTCTAGAACAACATCATCAATAACATATAAAAACTTTTTAATAGAAAACCTATTTACCCCTTTTATGCATTCAGAATCTATATATTAAAGATAACATGTTATTTAAATCTGTATATTAAAAAGTTGAGACTAATAAACAACACAAATAAATTAGTCTAAAGAAAGGAGCAGTATCGAAAGTTTAGATTTACCTTTTTTCCAGACATATACAATCAAAGCAAAACAATAATTATTTGTATTTATATTGTCAATGTTATTAGACACATAATTAAACCATTAATTGTTAACTGTGGTAAAACATTGACTAGGAGACGACCAACAGTTTAATAGATACTTGGATTTTTCAGGTCTGTTCTATAATGCAGTTTGGCCAGGGAGGATAAAAAAGTGCATACTCCTGGATGCGGCACCGCCATTACAGAGACTTTTGATGACAGACTTCCAGGCTTATTTCCAAAAATACTTTATAAATTATTATGATAATTATGACAAGTAAGGAAATATTTTTGTTAGTGGCAAAAGAATATGTGGCCCAATTGATCTTAAATCATTATCTGTAGTGGTAGGACTTTCTTATAGAATCTGCCTTGGGAAAAGTAACACACCATTGCCAGTCATTCTAAATCCTGGTTTAGGAGGTTATGTTTCCAAGCTTATCCATATCTCATATATTTTTTTCTTAATAATTATATAAAAGACTGACATTTGGAGATATCTAAAGACTGACGACATTTAAATGGTTCCTACAATAATATTTGTTTTGATAAGTACTCAAAGTTTGCAACTGAATATTTGTACATAGTTACATACATTACATAGGTCAATTGCGAAGTTGTTAAAATAAAGGATTATCCTATTTTCAACAAAAGCACCTCTTTTATTAAAAATAAGTTGGGTAACCCTCTTGGAAATTTTTAACTAATAAAATTAATTTCAAGCACTCCAAAATGCCTCAAAATATATCCATTTTGACAATACTTGTAAGAATTACATATAAATTATGGTATAATTTTTATATCGTATTTACAACTACTTTTTTTTGCTTTTATGCCGCCTGTTGGTGTCGTAATTATTTATATTTAAGGTTTTTATTATTT
>DWHO01002189.1:0-13777 GCA_018247575.1 Eurytides lysithous rurik | reverse complement strand
TCACTCACCGGACGAAATGCGGAAGCAAAAACACTTCCACTTTACGCCGATTTTCTGTGAGGTCGTGGTACTAATCCAGTTTGAGCCGGCCCATTCAGCAGCGGGAACAGCTGCGTGGCTCTACCACCTTTACACACCCAACACTAGATATCATATCACCTGGATGACCACCGATTCACCACAGCGTATTTTTCTTGTCAGTTTCTGCCATAAATCAAATAACACCATTGGTGTCAAACGTGTGTGATTTTATTATAATTCTAGAAATAAACTAAGTGAATTAAATCGATCTAAATGTCGACGGCCGACCTTCCCAGACTCATAAATATGTTTCGTAACGTATCGCGCTATCAAAAAGCGCCAAGCCATCGGAAATGGGGGGAGGGTCAGTTCGTCAACTCGTTGCGCAATGCCTTAAATGGCAATAGATTAGTGTGCGACGTGCAGCTTCGCATTCTTCCCACATTCCTGACCCCTCGGTTAGCAACGTCAGTTGATAAATTATGAGGTTTTTGTCGTCGGTCAACTTTAACTTATTGCGTTTTTGTCTGTAATGTTTTGTATTTAAATATTTATTTATTTATTTATGTTCTACGCACAAAAATGTACAAAGGCGGACATATTTAAATTCTCAGTTAACCTTTAAGTGGTAAAGAGAAGTTTGCACAAATATAAATAGGAAGTTAATGATAAATAAACAATACGTACAAAAATTAATAAGACATATATACTAGATATAGTTTATATATACATAAATACGTGCATAAATATTTTAAAATGTGACATTGGACTTAAACTGCAATATTTTCTTTAGCAAGTGCTCACGGGCTTTACTTTTGAACTCTCCGACTCCTTGTGACGCTAATTTTGGGTGGTTATTTTTAGTAAGTGAAATACTAGTGTAACAAAGTACATACTTTGTAATGACGACGATGAACGAACGACTTTTCATTTAAACCGTAGCAACTTTAATGAAACATTTTTGCTTATTAAAAATGTTAGTATATTCATTATTTTATCATTAAGGGATCAAAAAGATCTCCGACCATACCCTCAAGCTCATGGAGTAAAGACGTGCCTTATTTCTGCAGTCTAAGACGCTTTTGAGCATCGGCGGCTGAATAGGCAGGTCTCCAAGGCCTTAGTTAGGGATGAACGCCAATTCAATACCAAGAGTATTGAAGAGACTATTGAACGAAACAAAGTCTCAAAATTATTCGCCCGGGATCTGTCTATCAGGCAAAGCCAGCGGGCTAAGGCTAAGGCAGCTGTCTAATAGACCGATGGTGGCAGATTGGTATCTTCGAAGCCCGAGCTTTTGGAAGAGATCGAAAAGTTCTATGGACAGTTGTACACGACAACATAATCTCCTGTTATTGGTACTTGTAACCCGACACTATACCGAAGATATCTCGGACATCAGCCTTTATGAGATTAGGGTGGCTCTAAAACAGCTTAAAAACCACAAAGCACCGGGTCAAGATGGCATCACGGCGGAGCTTCTGAGGGCTGTTCAGTACTTAAATCACTCAAGAGGCTTTTTAATGCCGTCGTAGTTGGGAGACCAACGCCACAGGCATGGCACACGGGTGTGGTGGTGATATTCTTCAAAAAGGTTAATAAAACTCTACTAAAGAATTACAGAGCCATCGCCGCTGGACTGAGTGTGCTGAGTCATGTTTATAAGCTGTTTTCAAGAGTCATCATCTCAGTCGAATCTTAATCGAAAGGTTTGATGACTTCCAGCGTATCGAACGAGCCGGTTTCTGGAAAGGCTTTAATACCATAGGCCACATCCACATGCTGCGACAGGTTTTACAGAAGACAAAGGAGTATAACCAGCCACAATGTTTAGCGTTTGTGGACTATAAAAAAGCCTTCGATTCGATTGAGACCTGGGCGGTGTTTCAAACTCTTCAGCAGTGCCAAACTGACTACCGGTACATTGAAGTGATGAAGTGTCTGTACAAAAATGCCACCAGTCAGCCGTCAGTCCGACTACACAACCAGAACTTCAAACCTATCCAGTTACAGCGAGGAGTGCCTAGATATAATATCTCCGAAACTGTTCACCGCTGCACTGAAAGATGCCTTCAAGCTTCTGGACTGGAATGGACTTGGCATCAACATAAATGGTGAGTACCTAACTCATTTTCGGTTTGCCGACGACATAGTAGTCATGGCTGAGACCCTGGAGGACCTTGGCACAATGCTCGATGATCTCAGAAGAGTTTCTCAAGAAGTGGGTTGAAGACAAAACATAAATTATGTCAAATATCCATGCCACACCCACTTCTCTTGAAGTTGGAAACTCTACTCTCGAGGTTGTTGACGAATACATCTACTTGGGACAAACAATTCATTTAGGTAGGTCCAACTTAGAGAAAGAGGTCAATCGTCGAATCCAACTCGGCTGGGCAGCGTTTGGTAAGCTGTGCAGCATCTTTTCATCCCAAATCCCGCAGTGTCTCAAGACGAAAGTCTTTGACCAGTGTGTATTGCCAGTGATGACTTGCGGCACTGAGAGGTGGTCGCTCATAGTGGGCCTCATAAAAAGGCTCAAAGTCACACCAAGGGCAATGGACCGGGCTATGCTCAGAGTTTCTCTTCGAGATTGACTCAGAAATGAGGAGATCCGTAGAAGAATGAAGGTTGCCGACATAGCCCAACGAATTGCAAACCTTAAATGGCAATGGGCGCGGCACATTTCTCGTATAACTGACGGCCGTTAGGGCATTAAGAGTCTAGAGTGGTGACCACGGACTGGAAAGCGAAGTGTTGGCAGGCCTCCCACAGTTGGACCGACGATCTGGTGAAGATCGCAGGAATTTGATGGATGCGAAGAGCACAAAACCGCCAGTCGTGGAAATCCTTGGGGAAGACCTGTGTCCAGCAGTGGACGTCGTTTGGTTGATGATGATGATGATATTCACTGTTCATTTAGTTTAAATTCCCATAAAGGTTAGTCATTATACTTTATAAATTAGATTCCCATGTCTACCTTTTAGTTGCATGAACTTGGATACTGCTATATCAATATTTTAATTAGTCTTATTCCAATTAGTTCATCAAGGCGCATTACTGAGTAACATTTGCTTGGTCAGTTCATTTCATAACATAAACAATACGGATCAAATGCGAAATCAACATTTAAATGTTAATCCCAGCCGAACCGATGCACAGACGATCAAATAGACGATAAACGTTCACCTTGACAAAACGTTTGGATGTTATTATAGTATTGTTGCAGAAATTAAATCATTTCGGAAATTTGACTTGAGAGGCGGGTCAAGGCAGATAGTATCGGAGATGCGGTTGCTTGTTCTTCGAGTATTCCAGCGATCTATTGCTTGAAATTTCATCAAAGTAATGTTCTATTTTCATAGGGATACATAAAGTGTTTGTTTGCCACTTCTTAATCGTAGTCACATTTACTGATGTTAGAATATTAAAGCTACGTGATTTTAATTTACATTTGAATTTAAATTGTTTTTCTTTATGTAACGGAGGGAGCGCGGTGACTTCGTTTCGTAAAAAAAAACAACTATTAAACGTAAATATTTTATTAACCTTTGTGGGTGTCCGGGGCCACTTTGTTCACTCACCCGAATAAGGGCAGTTGTGAAGCTTACTAAGATTGGGTCGCCAATAGACCTACAGTACAAATTGTGGCTAAGGCTTTACTATACATTAAGTACAGATAAGAACATAATCCAATTTATAAGTTTTTTTGTCTAAACTATGCTCTGGTCTACTCGTATGAACCCGGGTGAGACTAGCGACTAGACGATAATAAAATAATACGCTTCATCGGTCTGCGATACCGTCGAGTCACGATCTCGCGGGTGCCTTCGTTATTATTTGACTTGTTTTATCAACGTTAGCAAGCGGTCACGCTTTTATCACTAATGACATATTGTCTGGATGAATTTGGATATTGGCCGTCGACGAACGCTTGATTGGAGACGATTTGCGATTGCGTTGCCTACTATTGCTTTTATGGTTCCGTAGGAAGTTGATAACCGTGCATTGTGACGGCCAAAGTTGTTGGAATAATAAAAATAGCTAATGATGATACAAGGATTTGAACAACTTTGATTGTAGAAAGGAGAGTACATCAAGCATACTGAAACTTCTCGGTGAGAAGATCGATCGAGAAGACATAAACTATTACCTATCAGTTTGGTTGTCTCTTTCAGGGTGTTTTGCAGACGTTATGTCTGCGGGCATTAATGATATGATCCAAAAATAGAAATTAATCGAGCAGAATAAGCCGGTTTCATTGATAGCCCAGACAATGTGGTATTTTTTGGATAGTCATCATCTGCAGCCACGGTGACTCTAATCACAATGTCGTATTTAACGGAGAATTTTGTGCATAAATCTGTCTTGTACAGTATCCATTCCTCTCATTTGTCACCAGAAGCAATTGCCTGTAGTCAAATACAATATGCCCAAGCGTAAGGCGTGGAGCTATGTTACACTGATAAATCTCTAGTATAAACTTTATCTTGTCGGTTATCCATCTCATCGGGCTGTAAGAGTAAAAGGAAGAGAAAGAGTGCACCTGTGTCTGCGCAAACGCTTGTGCACTATAATATATCCTGCTCACTTGGCTGATCTCTTGTAGATCGGCCGCCGTGGCCGAAATCGGTCGGGAGGACATCAATTGTCAGCCTACTCCGTGAAAAAAATTAATATATAAAGTTATATATATTACTTTATACTGTACATATATGTACCATATACGTGCCGGAAATTATAGGGCAGCATTTAGCAATTTACCAATACAATACTGTTGCTTGGCGATATTTACGCAAGTTCACATCGGCTCATTGATATCGTTACTGTGGATTTGCACTCAACAAACTGTACAAACTCAACAAGCTTTCTCGTGCTGAATGTTTTTAATGAAAGCACACGATGATGGAATTCTTTTCTAAATTAAAAAGAAAACTGTTATTAGATGAAAAAAAAATGAAAAGATTCCTGAATGCATATTTTAACCCACTTAATTTATTTTAGAATAGAAATGATAAATCGATTGACATTATTACTGATGTGAGTGCATAAAAAGTTTCAACGTGATGAATCCATAAATAAATTGAAGCATAAAAATATGTTTATCTTTTAAAACATTTTCACCGTTCTTTCAGTAAACTTCCCGGTCTTCGTTTACGGTGCCAGTATAGGCTGGATGTCACCTATGACCCTGCTGCTTCAGTCCAAAGACTCGCCGAAGGGAGTCCCCCTAACCGATACAGAAGTATGTATTGTTCTTTTTTACGCTTTGAAAAGGCTTTTCGGCTGATTACACTGTGGCGTTTAAGCACTCTATCGTGCATGTACGTAGTATTTCAATTTTATATATATACAAGATAGATCTTTTTTTTTATAGCAACATGAGCACTGATTTAAAAAGTACCAGCTTATTTATATGTGTATAATCTAATAGTCGAATGAATTTTATAGGGATTATTTGCTCTATTTATCCTACTCTTTCTTTTTCAGTTTAACTAACACAAACTTATGGTTCTAAAATTTGGTTCCACTTGCAATGAGGCTAAGGAGAAACATAAATAGAATTAAAAATCAAAGAGCATCCCGGCATTTACCCCGTAAAGGGTAAATTTTGGGAACAAAAGAGGAGACCAACTGGCGCAGAAAACTGCCCTAAATAAAGAAAGCGCCAGACTATGTACTCTGTCCGATTTCATTCGTCAAGCGGCAAATTCATAAGGCTTCGCTTGACGAATGAACTTTAAGATATAGAGGGGGGATTCTATTAGTAATAGGACAAGAAGGATTCACTGACTACTTACATAGAGCTAAGTGTAAGGAGAGTCCCTCAAGCTGATACAATCCTTACATAACAGAAAATATTATACAACTTCTCACAGAATGGCCCATTTACGCCAAAGACAGATCACACTTAGAAACAATACCAAAAGAAAAAAGTTGTAGAAGAAAGTAGTAAAAATGTAAAAAATACAAAGATATATTCACTAGTCATATAAAATATCTAGTATAGAAAACGATTACTAAAAATAAATAGGGAACACACATCTATTTTTTATTTCTATGACAGAAATAAAAATTAGCTTAGAAATTAAAAAGCTCAGAAATTTGGAAATTGTAAACCTTTTTTTGTTTGTTTGTTCATGACAAAAATGATGATCTGAAACAGGTGTCATGGATGGCGGCGGTGGCCTACTTAGTTTGCGTTCCGGGAGATTTTCTAATGGCATTCGCGGGTGACAAATTAGGGAGAAAGAATTCGTTACTCTTCATATCAGCAATGGGGGCGGTAAGTAAGCTTTTCTTGTGTAATAATAGCTACGTTTCATAAATGTATGACATTTATTTATTTATACTCTATTGCAAAAACCAAAAAAAAAAAAACACTGGAATTACAAAGGGCGTTTAGATTTATTATATCAAATATATATTAATATATCAAAGTTTCTTCAGCTTGAACTAAACTTCCTTTACACCATCTTGTCGTTGTGAGATAAATGTAAGTGACCAGGTCGTTTTTGTCTTCAGTAATAAAAGTAAGAAATAATAAGTAAATCAAATATCGTATGGCAGACGTTTTCAAGAGTAAACGAGTTTCGATCGTTTCATTCACAACCTGTCTTTTTGAGGTGTTTTAGTTTCCTTCCTTTGGTGTAACGAAAGGTGTTAAAAACAACTTTATGGATTGTAAAATGACTCTGAATTTTCTGTACATTTATGTTAATGGCACGTTGCTAAGACACGCTTCGGCGTTACGGGTTGCAGATTCTATTTACGCCCGAGGCAGACATTTGGAAATACTATAGATAATTGCTCCGGACCTTATCTATAGTATCCCCAAATGTCTGCCCCCCAAATTACTTGTTCGAGTGAAGTTTATGTTTGTAAAACGCCCTTATGACACATTTATGGTGGTAGAGCCACGCAGCTCCTCTCCGCAACACATCCCCTCCCGCCCTTAAATGCCTCTTTGAAAAATTCCAACCCTTATAGGCTGGAAAGGCTTAAAAATAAAGGGCAGCGTTTTCGCAAAAAAAAAAAAAGGCAAAAGGTGTGTCCGGGGGGATGTAGTACTTCCATATTACTTTTTGTCGCCTCATCCTACGAATGTGCGTATTATTGACTAATCGAGAACTAATGGGACATTGAAATTTTTAGGCCAGTTGGATCCTTCTGCTGTGTTCTATAGAAACGTGGGCGCTGATATTGTCGAGGGCCCTCGTCGGCATTACAATGGCTGGATGCTACGTTACTTGCCCAACTTACACGAAGGAGATAAGCGATAATCAAATAAGGGGAGCTTTAGGATGTTTAGTAAGTCTTGATTGGTATTTTATCTATTTTATAGGAAACCTTACAGCTAACCAACAGAAGAAGACAAGAAAATGTACGAATGGGAGACGATTTAAAGTTTTCACATATGTACATACAGAGCATAAATCGAGAGTATTATAAAATATAGTAATTATAAGCCTAATACATTTTTTACATTAAAAAAAACTTGTAAGTTAAGATAATGTTTATACTTATGGTTGTCAAATAAGTAATTTCTTAGGTCATCTTTTTAATTTGAAACAGTATATGAACGTTACACTTTTATGGGTCTAGGACTCTTATCGCTTCACGCTCGTGAGGTATCACACCACTCCCAGTCGTTTTACCACCTACAGTTAGTTAAAAGTATTACGGTGTTTATAGGACAATGTTTCTAGTGATATTACTAGTCAATTTTCAATGGCAGAACCCGGATAGCGAGCGAATCATAGTGCCAAACTGAGCTTTAATCTTCAGATACTTTCACACGACGTGGTTAGTCTACTCAATGGGTACAACGAAGGTGTTAACAATACTTACACTGAGGCGTGATGTAGTAGGTGTAGCATCTGGAGTTGAGCCTGCTGCTTGAGCGTCTGAAGCGACTGTAAATCAAATGAAATCAAATCAAATTATATTAATACAAATAGGCTTTTACCAGAACTATTGAATCGAGATTTTTACGTCTGACTTCGTGAGGAAGCTACCGCCGTCTCGAAACGCAGAGAAAAGCCCGCGACTAACTCAACAGTCGCTCTTTTAAAATACTGGCTTCCACGTTTCGTCCGTTGAGTGAGGTGGCCGATGGCCCACTCCTTTCCCTCCCCTTCCTCCCTTCTCTTCCTCCATCCCACTCCCCCTTCCGCTACTCCCCTCCTCGTTTCTTCTTTAAAAAATTCCCCCTTTTAAAGGCTGATAACGCATTTGCAAGTTTTGTAATGCTGCAAATGTCCATGGTCCATGATCACTTACCATCAGGTGAGCCGCTTGCTCGTTTGTCAACCTAATCCATAAAAAAAAATTGAGATATTGTCTGTATCTGTATGACCTGTAACAGTAACTTTACGTACTGAATAAAATTTTCCTCTTGAAAGAAATTATTGAATTGTTAAACATTATAAACGTAAAAAACAAATCTGAAATCTTCTAAATCATTCCATTTTCTCCAAACAATATATATAATAAGCTACAGACTTCTCCATCAATTTTAATCTTAATCAAAATAAATAGATAGTATTCCAAGAAGATTCGAAAGTATGTATATACATGCTAAGTAGAATAGGGGAAGTAAACAGGACAGCTGAAACTCGTATCGATTTTTCTACAATGATAAGCCAAATATCATTCACTCTTCTTTGTAGTATGGTATTCAGTCCAACAGTCTATCACGCAGGAGACCGGGGTTCGATTCCTCGTCAATTACATATCTTTTTTGATTTTTAAAGTGTCATTTAAAATTTTCTTAAATATAGAAATAAGAGCAGAGGAAAACAAAAATGTTTCCATAGGATAAGAAGGATAGTATAAGTAAGTAATATTTAGTTATAGTATTGTTTTTGATACAAATACAACTTGTACTTAAAGAATAAATTTACTTCAAACAGCAAGCAGCTTACGCTTATTTGCAATTGCGGGCAGCTACGCTCCTTTGATTTCTACGATAGCTTCTACGCGTTCTCTACGGAGCTACAGTATAAGCAAAACTATGTGATTGCCACGAGGTAGTCCGAAGAAATATCAACTTCTTCCAATACGACGGCTGTTTGATAAGTATCCATTTTGTAATTTTATTGAGATGAGTAAAGCTTTTTTTAATAGAATAATTAGTTTAGGAAAGTTACGAAGTATGTAAAGTCAATTAGTCCAAGTATAGCACCAATCAAAATGGCGTAGAGTGGCAAATGTACGTACTACGTCCGTACGTACGTACGTAGATAAATAGATGTTAAAACTTTATGAAATTTATCCTTTCAGGACGCTACTAATACAAGTTTCCAGGAGTATTACTACAATCCTCGGTAGTATAGTGGTCAGTATGCCCGCCTGTCACGCGGGAGGCCGGGGTTCGATTCCCCGCCGGGGAGATTACTTTTAGATCTTTAAATTTTGCTTCGATTTCATTCCATAAATATTTCCTATAATTTTTATTCTCATATTATTCAGCAAAATATAACAGACCGTGTATTATTTAAAACTTGTATAATCGTGTCACTAACTTTAAATTCTGTATATAAAATTTAAAATAAATTCGTATAACTCTAAATTATGTCATTGCAAGACAACAATTGTTTGTTTTTACTTTAAATACAACATAAAATAAACTTTACTTACTTTAACCATCAATGAGGATATTCTTTCCGAAGTGTTGTAAAACTGTGAGACGCTGTGTATTAAGCGGACAGTTTGCAACAAACTAAGAATTGAGTCCTTTATTTTAACAGGGTCATCCAGATATAAAGAATGGCAGCATTTCTCCATTGCTTGGATAAATTTTGCATTATCCTTAGCTTCATTGTAGCAAAAGGTGATTTTGTGATCGGTATCACGCCATAACT
Organism: Eurytides lysithous rurik; assembly: GCA_018247575.1. Classification (NCBI taxonomy): domain Eukaryota; kingdom Metazoa; phylum Arthropoda; class Insecta; order Lepidoptera; family Papilionidae; genus Eurytides; species Eurytides lysithous. The sequence continues at coordinate 3,890 of DWHO01002189.1, read as the reverse complement.
TAATTACTCTTGAATTAGCGAGTTGTAAGCAAGTCAGAGTAAGTTGGACTTCGTTATTCTGATAAAAAAGATGAAAGTAAGAAGATCATTATTTAATCCTATTTCAAATATAGGATATAAGTATTTTTATGCCAAAATTTGGTGGTGCCATCTTTTGGGTACGTCATAAATAGGTTTGTTGTTTCCGGTAATACCGGATGTGTGAACACGGAGATAGAGGTCGTTATTTCTAATTAATAAACTTTAATAAATTTGGATATACTTTAAATCAATTATGCGTACGTCGTAATTTGCAGAAATATCTCACAAGTTAGCAACAAAAATGTAAAAAAGATATATAAAACAAATATCTTCGTAGAGTATAACTTTCTTAAATAAAAATACTGGATTAAAATGATATACAAAAACCATACATTGCGATTTAATTAAAACAATATTAAGCTTAGCAAACCTGTAAATAAGACACTAGTTGGGAAAATTGTGCACCCCTTTTTTTCCAATATTCTAACTCGTCTTGGGGACCACTGGAGTCTACCTCACGGCGCAACTGTTCACTTTCACTAAGTATCTGGATATTAGGAATGTTTTGTCATCATAAAATGTTATAAAATTTGTACAACAACTGTAACATACATTTGAAATACCCTTAGAGATTTCTCTCGTATCTGAATGACTATTTTGTACTCAAATAACGGCTCATTGTTAATTTAATCAAAGCAAATTTCGATTTCGTTTTAAAACTGTGGTATTATATTGAAATTCTAAACTGTTGTCCAATATTACTTTTAATATCTAGTTGTATTAATGTATCTTAAAGTACTTATCGCAATTTAAGCAATTAGGGTATATCAGCAGGAATTATGTATGATATACAATATAACCAGTAGCATATTCTTTAACTGCTTACCTCCATAACTTTTTTGATCCATTCGTTAACTCGTTCTTCCAGAACAGTAACCGTATTAAGATTTTTAGTCATTTCTTTAAGTTCTGTATGATCTTGTAGATTTGCCATCAATGATTTACCGTCATCAAATAAGTTCTCCTGATTGCATACATCTTCACAGACTAAAAGAATACGTAAATAAAAGTAATTGGAAAAAAGTCAAATAAAGACTACTTCAGTAACAAATATGCGTGTATATGCAGATGTCTTAAAACTGTTTAGTGTTTGATAAAATGTAATAGATAAAACAGACTACCTTCCTACTAACGTAACCGAGAGTTATAAACGATGCTTTATGTGCTTTTAATTTAGTTTAATGTAGTTTTTGTTTTATTATTATATTCTGTAGTGTTTTAATTTATCCCAAAGTAACAAATATTATTTTAGTTATTAAAATGTACCTTTTAACGCACTACAAAAAGAACGTAGCCCTGGGAGTAGTTGATTCTTCACAATCGGGAATCTGGTTTCATCCTCGTCACCATCAGTACTGGGATGAGCAAGAGCGCTCATGTATACATGTTCCATAATTCTTTCTATAGCTGTTACAAGGCCCACTTTGCTAGCGTTTAGAATTCCGCAGAATCTGTATAAAGGCAGAAAAATAATAAATATTCAATATAAACTAGAACTAAGGCCAGAAGTTATAAATCGTTTCTATTGTCCATAGAATTGAATCTACGTGGCTGACAACGTTACGTTTTATTTAAACATGGCTAGTATTCATATTGGTTTGTCGTATATAACAAATCGTAGCAGGTGATATGTTGTAGTCTTGGTTATTTCATTGCATAAATATTTACTCAATATTCAAAATGAAAATGCATTGGAATATGTACAAGATTTACTACAAATGTACAAGTAAAGGACCGATGATAAACAATAAAGCTTTACGTAGAGTTTGACTGTTATTTGACGCTTATATGATACCAAGCTTTTTTAACAAAGCCATAAGCTAACGACAGCCAAAAACACTACAATACTACATAAGAAAAGTAACTTTTTGTTACTTACAAATCTTTATGAAATCCTTCTTCTGGTAACTGTTTGCTAACGTTTATTCTGAACATGTATATACAAATGCCAGAAAATTTAACGTCCCACCCATCTGATAAGAACAACTTTTTCTTGAGGGTAACCTGAGGTGGTGGTTGCCTTCCTTGGCCTTGCTGACGTGGTTTCGCGCCTTCAACTTGGGGGCGCTGTTCCACTTCTTCAACATCTTGATAATACCATAGAAGTTTGTTTCTCATGTGTGGAAGGAACAATTGGTTGATATCATCAAGCTGGAATAAAAACGCATACAATAACTCTCATTTAAATAAAAATTACTATATATCTAACATCCTATAGAACGAAAAGGAAGCTCTAATTTGATTCTCTTTAATAAAAAGATTTTTTCAGTCATTGAGAATTTATTAAGCTACTGTTTAAAAACTACTGAGTCTATAAACAATCAATAAATTCTCAAAATTAAAACATTTTTGCATCATCATTTAAAAACTCAATCAAGAAATTCTAAAAAGAATTTCTTGATTGAGTTTTTACGTTAGTTTTCACAGGTAAATATTTCATGGAAAACGAACCATATTTCCTTCAAAAACGTGATCCATTATAGCGTGACGAGGTAAACCAGTGCCATCGATCAGGAGTTGAAATGTAAACTCTAGACGGGGATCCATCTCCCCTCTTCTTGCTTTGCGCTCGCATTCTTCCCGCCGTTTCTGCAATTAAAATTAAGCAATGAGTTAGTTAAAAAAGGTTGCCTTTTACAAATACCTGATACTGCAAAATCCACTTGATTTGTTGATTTAAGTATCTTACTTACAGTTATTAGTTAGTCTGTCAAAATCGTTCGCCTACGCACGCATGTATCACGCGCAAATCACATCGAATCAAAAATTACTCAAAGAGGTTTTTCTCACCTGTTGCTCATCAGGCGAGTAGAGCCAGTTTATGGTTGTGCACACAGAGGCTCACGGCACCTCACTTGTGCAAATTGCTCACCTAGTGGTAGACAATCATCACTGCCCATTGACATTCGCAAAAATTCAAAGACCTAGCAAATGCGCTACCGGCCTTTAAGGTTGGAATTTTGGGAGAGGGAGCGATGGGCCACCAGCCACCTCACTCACCGGACGAAACGCGGAAGGCCAAACACTTCCACTTCACGTCAATTTTTTTGTGAGATTATAGTACTTACCCGGTTTGAGCCTGCCTATTCAGCAGCAATGCGGGCTGCTGCATGGCTCTACCATCATTAATCATAGCATAGTCATGATAAGAATACAACCGAAATCGTTTATAAAAATTCTTGCTAATAAATAAACCTGCAGAATGTCCATAACATCTTCTTCCTCTTCTTCTTCACTGGACCCAGGTTTAATTCCATGAACAAACATTGCTAGCAAAATATTTTGTTCTAATTAAAACGTTCTTGTGCTTTCTGGTTCTGGCTTAGTACTGATTTTATATTTAAAGTCAAAACTATTAGAAAGGATATAATAAACTGATTTAGTAACGCTTTATACAAGTTTAGTTCTTGCTATTTCCCAACTTTCACGAGACGGTGTTAAGCCCTGTAAGCGTTCTGTATTAATCCGTCGGACTAAAAGGCAGCATTGAACACAAGGAACTATTATTCTAATATGCAAATTAAGCGATCAAATTGAAGGTGTCATTAAAGGGAGGGAGTTGGTACGGCATCGCACTTGTTCATACTAATACCGACGAAGGCACGCAATGTTTTAGTTTTGACGCTTTCAATACAGAGGTATATCAATTTATTTATAATAATTCTCTTGGTAAACATATGTCATGAATTTAAAATATGAGTAAATCAAATCAAAACAAATTATCTTTATTCAAATAGGCCTTTTCAACCACTTTTGAATGGTTATTTTTAGATTTTGTTCGTGAGAAAGCTACTACCGGTGCTGAATGC
>DWHO01002188.1:0-13778 GCA_018247575.1 Eurytides lysithous rurik | reverse complement strand
TTATTAGCATTTATATAGCATTTTATGTGTGAATCTTTGTACTTATTTATGATGTTTTTACTTAGTATGTTCATACTTATGTCATACAATAAAGATAAAATAAAAAGAACAACTTTAGCTTCAGCAACTAAGACGGGGCAACTAGAGGTCGACTTTCATTTCAAGTTTGTTTGATGGTATTTTAAAAGGTGTTGTAATCTCTGGACTATAAAAACAGTTATTTACCAGTCAATTTGTAAAACTTTTTAATAACTGTGACCGTGTGGTAAATACAATTTGATAATATTGATAAGAATTATTGATACGGATTTTCAGCATAAAGCACCTGACTGGATTGACAGAATGATTTATAGAATTATTTTATAGATAAACACTGCCAGAGTCCAGAGAATGGACCGTTTTATAAAGAAATTGGAAAAGGAAAAAACGAATGACTTTCCGTGTCATAGCAGGAGTGCCTGCATTTTGAAAATGAAAAATCAGCCTTGGTTAGTCTTCGGTGTGATTCTGGAACAGTCTCAGCCACGTCGGAAGAGAGTGAGACGAGAAGTGAGACGCGTTAGAGTCAAATTCGCTCACCCCGGAACCGGGGACGCGGTTCCCAGCGCGCGCGCATACTTCTCTCAACGAGATAATTGAAGCCCCGGCCGGCAAGCGGCGACCGGCCATTGTTGGCGTCGTTACACCCTCGTTATTCAATTCAACACGCCGGCCGCACTCCTTGTTTCGCCCGATCATATCGAGGCTAATCTCGGAGGGACATTTCTTGGGACACAATAGCGTCGACGGTTACGAACGGCCCGTCCGAGTACATCACCATTTCTAATAATATAATAATAATATCATGGGACATCTCACACATCGCCATCTGATTCCAAACTAGGCAGTGCCTGTACTATGGTAATCAGACAACTGATATACATACTTATGTATTTTTAAATATATACTTATATAGATAATTAACACCCAGACACAGAACAAATACCTACGCTCATCGCACAAATATTTTGTCCTAGGTGGGAATCGAACCCACGACCTTTGGCTTTTCAGTCAGGAGCACTAACCACTACACCAACGGGCCAGTCAGATCAGATATATTAGGATCATTAACAGTACTTTTAAATTGTTCTTTAATGAGAGCAAAGACATATTATGTACATACCCTATATGTGTGCTCTCTTCTCTAAAATCATTCAGAACGAAGCACGTTTTCCTTCTTTTCTTTCGACTTAATTTTTTGTAAAAGAAAAAAATTAAAATTTGGGATTGGAGGAGAAATGGAGTCAGAGCTGAAAATCTCTTTTGTCAGGAGAAATCATTTAGTAAGCACTTGTGATACTAGATTATGTGTAATTGCAGAGATAGGTTAGTAGGTCTGGGGAAGTAACAATACAACACATTCCTAGCACCTACTTTTTCGAACATACACACATTTTATTTATCAACATAAATTTTAAATAATCGCAGATAAAGTTCAAAGAATTATATAATTATACATCGCAGTCTGCTTCCGTTTTAAAGTTTCCTCATATTTTAAACGAGGCTTTACCTGCATCATAGGAACCTGTAGATTGGTAGTGCCCACATATAAGTAAAAATCTATTTGTGCCAGTACTGGGCACAGGCTTACATTATACAGTGGGTATATTGTTATCAATTAATACAAATGCAAGTTTTCTAAAGATTTTTTCCCTTACTCTTGCAGGTGTAATGGCTAATTACAATTTTCATTAATGCCAGAAAAAGTATTTCGATTCGGTTCTCTCGAGTATGATCACTGAGCTACTACGGTTATGGTTAGAGGGGCCGATTGCCTTCAAAAAGGAATTATCGCTGAGACAAACTGGTCTGTCAAAATATCATATTAAAAGAGAAACATTGACCCATCTTCGAGTTTCGTTTAATCGTTGAAGTAACCGGCGCCAACACTTAATGGAAATGACAATTTACGGTTACTGTAGATATGTGAGTTGGTGATAACTTGACAGTACCTAGACTGACTTTAATTTCGTATCCTTTATAAAATATTAAACATTCTCATCACTTGACAAACTTTATTGAAAAGGGGTGACAATTTATATTACCAATAAGTGAGCAATTGTGCAGTTGACGGATAATATCTTAAGGCCCATTTTTTAAAGTTATTATGAAGAGACATTTTAGCCGAAATGTAAGATCCGACACCACTATTACGCCATTTTATGATAGTGGCATCTTTTATGTTTTCAACTGTGAAACGTGCAAAATCAATTTCACACTTTGCCCGTTTAACACAACCGAAACAGGGCTTATAGAATTTCATAACGATAAATTCGTGAACATAATGTTCAATTTTACTGTCGGACGTTACAATGGATGCTTTTGGGGCCTATTACTTTATAAATCCGGAGCTATCGCTCGGGCAATATTCGGCTTTAGTAACTGTTTTAAATCCGTTCATTTATTTAAAGACCTGTGATAAAGCGATGCGCAATAAATCCCGAAATGCCATCATATTTTTTTTCGTTTTCAATTAGTAAAACGACGACAATGCCTGCTTATGATTGATTGCTTCTGCCTTGTTATTCAGCTATTTGCAATAAACAAAAGCCATGAAGCTTAATCAATTGTTTTTATTAAGTGAAAACTAAAACTTGAAAAAATATATTATATCACAGTGACTTACAATTGGGATTTGCACGATTTAAACCGGATGGTACTTTGAAAATCATGATATCGATGTGATGTCTTAATTTGAGGCAGTTTTCGTACAGAGTATACTCTACCGCAGTAGTTCCTCCCCTGGTGGACCCTCTACCACCTGGACCACTTTCGGAGTGTCCACATGAGATCAAGGGAGGGTGTGATTAGATCTAATCTTCAAATATTTTGACGAGTTTACGGAATATGATATAAATGTAGTAGGTGTTTACCAATTTTTTTTTTATTTACAAACTGCAACACCTTTTCTGAATTGATGAATTAGTTTTATTACGTTCAACTCATTAATTATGTTGGCAGCACAAGCGCAGGGATTATTGAAAATAAAGTGAATGCAAGGGCATCTTGAGAAAACATCGGTACGGCCTTGAAACACGCTCAACTTGACGACCTTGGATTGTACTTAAGCCCTACCGTAATAAAATCGAGTTCTTTAATAACACCATACTCAAACATAGCATTGAACTAATGGGTCTAAAGTGCTTTAATAGTGTTGATTTTCAGATTTTGAATTAAAATCAAAAAGCTATCAGACAATTTATTGAAAAATATACCTGATTGTCCAACCTGACTAAATTCCAACATGAAGTAAATATGATAGAAGATCCGGCTGCTGCATTTAAACAGGTTACCGTGTAACATCTAAAAATCACTATTTTCCATAGTTTAGGTAGAGCACATTAACAACCCAACATATTATGTTCAAATGAAATCAAATGCGTTAATTGTGACCATGAGGTCCGAGGACCGGCTATGAAGCCGTAAAAGTATTTATTTGATTCCAATAATGATTCTAGGTTATAGGTTTAAAATATATGTAGTTATGATTATTACAACGAAAAGCGGAACCGTGGACTGCGGATATTATTATAAAAGACAACGCAAGCTGACACGAATTATGTAAATTTTATACATTTTACCATATTCTAAGCGACGTAAACCGTTATGAGTGGAACTCAACACTAGAAACGTCCGTTTTAAAATAAAATCGTTTGTATTTTTACAGATGGTGACATACAACATACATACATGGTCTGTTGGGCGGAATTTTACTATCGATAGGCTTTCAATGTGTATGTCTAATGTCAACCTAGTAAATAAGGTCTAGTTCCAAATTTTCTTGTATGCTATTGTTTATAAAATATTAATTATTGCAATAGCGGTAAAAATATTTTCTTAATTGTGTCATTAAGTATAAGACGGGTCTTACCGGCTGCACTTGTCTGTCGATTCACACTTGCGATAAACGATAAATAATTACGTGTTTCACATTTTCAACAAACGTCTAAAAGTAAATCTTTAAATATAAACTATCAACGATATTTGTCTAAAAGACTCTGTGCTAGGTAAATTATTTCGTTTAGACCAGAGAATTCTAAAGTTTTAGTCTCACGTAGATCACTTTCTTAAAATTTTACTGGTTTCGCTAAACCCCCTGCTGCTAAATTTCTACCATATTCCCAAAACTGGTCAAACATATGAAGATTACATCTAATCAGACCTCGTCGGGTTCGTTCAGCGAAACCCAGGGGATTTACGTGGACCACTTTGGAAATCACTGGTCTAGGAGATGTTTGAATGTTAATTTTTAAGTTCAATGTCAATAAATGAAATAAAGCCTTGGTTTGTACATAAGTCTCGTGTTTTCTCCATATACTGCAGACCTACTGTTTCTGCAGATGGCAATAAACCTGCGAATGGGGAAAAGTACTTGTCCTGGTTGATTATATAACAGACGACTGCCGCCGAAGCCAATAGTAGCTGCGTAAACCGAGGTATAATTTCCCTTCATTGTTCTTCTCTCGTGTTGATTTATTTTCGTCTACTGAAAAATTTATTTCTGCTAGAAACACTTTGAGACAGTTAATTAGACACAAAAATATTGACATGCGTATTGCAATCCACTGTTTGACTTTCAATCTAAAATTTTCCTTTTCGGAAGAGTTTCGACTACAACCAGATTTTTTCTTCAAACAGTGAAGAATATAATAGATTTTTTTCTTGACTTAGCTTAGTCTTGTTGTTGTGGTCGTTCAAAGAGCGGACTTCCTGAACATGCTTAGACAGCGGGACATGTTATTTCTGGTTCAGATTTCCTTTTTTTTCTGTATGCCTATTTTTTTTTTAATTTTATAAAAAAGATGTCCAACTTTGATTTCGGGTATGCCGTTCGACCGATATTAAATGGTCTAAATGAGCCGGGAGAGTTCACCGATTTCGATAGAAATATTCTTTTCTCTTCAGACAGTTCTAAGGTAGGCTATGTTCACTTAGTTCAGTGAGACTATTACTGGATTATAATAAGACAAGTGTTTCGATTAACTTCAGTCGCCCGAATTGATCTACTAATCACTTACTAATAAAAAGGAAATCTAATTGTTATAAGCAATTAAGATTACTATTTATGAAGTACAACTGATAAATAAAAATCGCATTTACAATCACATTAAAATAAATTTATTCGTAAAGGCACTTTCGAGTCTCCATTTTTGAACTTTAAAAGTCGGCGTTATCAATCCGTCAGGAAGCGATAAACTCCACGATTGCCCTTTTAAAATACATTAATAAATAAATTTTCTATTAATATTAACACTCGTAAATTTATTCTTAGTGCAAACGAAAGGTTATCCTTTTTCATGTGCACATAATTCCGGTGGTATTTCAATCGTGTCAATCAAATTAATATATATTTATTCTAATGGGCCTTTACAAGCACTTTTGAACAAAATGTACAAATAAAGTTTATTTGTACATTTTGTTCGTGAGGAAGCTACTACCGGCTCGGAATGCAATTCTATTGAGAAGAGCCAGCGAGAAACTCAACAGTTGCTCTTTAAAAATAACGTTACAATATGCAAAGCCGTAATATAATGTAATAACTATCCCGCAAACGTATTAATCAATTAAGTTCCACGCATTTTGATCTTCCATAAACTCCTGAACAGTGTAACAAGCTTTGAGCAACATTTTTTCAATTTTGGTTTTAAAAGAGCCAAGTGGTAGATTAAAGATATTTTGTGGAATTTTATTAAATATGCGTATACTAAGGCCAGTGAAGAATTTTTTCACCATTTGGGGACGAAATCGAGGTATTACAAGTTTATTTTTGTTTCCAGTATTCACTGTGTGTCTTTCACTGATTTTTACATTATTAAAATTTTAGTTTTATTGGATTTAAACTATAATTTCAATCACAGGCACATTTAATCACATTTAATAAAACTTTCAAATCAAACATACAATTTAACGAAATGATGAAATTTAATCCTTCTGTTATAATTTTTAGACGCGTTACTACCGTTTTAGTAAATTTCAACATTACGTATTCATTATTTCGATATTAATATGCCCGGTTTATTTCAGTTAAGACACGATACGTGTCTGCTTCAAACACAATGAGGATTACACGTCGGTATCGGGCAAGTTCTCCATTTGATTTACTATTGAAGCGAGAACGACAGAGGAATGTCGTCGTAAAAACATAAACTTATGATACACATACCACAAATGTCGCTCGCCGAGAGACAACAGAAGAAAATATCGTTCCAGGAAAACGCTGCGGCGTTCATAAATTTGTATTAGCTATAAACGAATAGCCCCATTGAAGCGGACCATCGTAAAGAAACCGTGTTTTATTACTTATCACAACTTCTCAGTACGGTGTCCGCGAAAGTTCACATACTGTAGACACCATTAAGCAAGGTACTCGGGTCAGTGTTGCCGGCCTTGTCGTGTGTATGGTGCGGCGGCTTGCGCGACAGAGAGGATGAACAACAGCTGAACGAGTCTATGTGAGCGACCTTGATATATGGATTGAGTGAGAGTCACATAGAGACGGTGCGATGTGTGTGCGTCCGAGAGTACTAGGGCGACAGAAGTGCATGGAGCTCGATATGCTTTGCGCTCGCGATAATATCCCTTAGCCGTTGGTATCTAGAGTCACTTTGCATTGCAGTGGTTTTTAAAATATAACTCAAGTATAAGTTATCTTAACTTGATCGAAATTGAACCGTATTTCTGTTGATTTAAATTTGTTTTTGACAGGTACGTCGTTCTCACCCGTAGACGTTAAATACAAGACGTACGTTAGCCTATTTATCTTAACCTAGTCCCTCTCTGTTTAAGTGGTGCTAAAATCAAGTGACAAACACAACTGCAAATAAATAACGATATATTCCATTAATTGACATCGCATTTTTTTTTATTCCTAAAAGTTTTGAAGCTTAAATTAAATTTTAGTATATAGTCACATAGATTCACGAAGACCGTATGCAAAGACATATTTTTTTCCCTTATGTCTTTTTTCATTTTTATTCCACTCCGAGGATAACGCAGTTTAAGACATTGAATACGCGATGAGAAAATATTACATACAATTTTAATGTCTTGTACTACGGAGATATAAACTAAACTCAGTTTATATTAAGACCTAAAATGTTACTTGTCATAAATAAATAAAATTATAAGAAAACGTTCATTGCTTACATTTGAATTTCAAACACATGTTTTTTTAACAGCAAATTTCTTATATAAAACAATACATAATGCTGTTAAGGAATACCATTTTATAAAACGAAACATTCTTAAACCGATTTTAGACCACTAGGGGCGACACATAAAATTTATAGTCATTTACAATATAACTAAAACATGATCCGGCTTGAATTGGATTTACGAAGTTTAGGGTATTAGAAAAGTTATTTATTTCGATCCAAGCAACAGCCGCCGCAGTTAGGTGTAATCTGGATCAAGGATCTACTAAGAGTACATAAGCTGTTCGCAACATAAGATTTATAATCGCCCATCAGTACTATTCGACTTAATACTTTAGACACACAGCTTTAGCTCATCGCAAACCTTTTGCATTCTAATGTTTATATATTTTTTAAACTTTGCTGTTTTAAGTAGAAAGATACTATTAGAATATGTCCTTAAAACCGTAGTAATTAAGTTTGGTTTTTAGGTGTTGATGTATTTTTATATTATTCTTGCTGTCAAAAATATTTTTTCTTAATAAACGTTGCTATACTGGTTCACAGTACAGTAAGAGCGTAATAAGCTTTTACAAAAATAAAAAAGTACCATAGGTACTTACGCATATGCATACTTTTGCGAATGTGCCTATGTATATTTTTATGCACAGATTATGCATATCTCATTTCTCAAATTTTGTTTTTTGAAACCTTATAAATATCTCAGGTCAGTTAGTCAAACATATTGTTAGTTATCCGAATTACATATTTGTCCATGAAGAAGAGAAAGGACAAGCGACTAAATACACATAGTGTTCTTGTTTTCGTTTTGTTTTTATTCACGTTTTTCTAGTAATAGTAGTTTTTGCCATATTCTGTTTCACATACCACACCTTATCTGTTTATTTTTACTACAATTATTAACCGTTATCAATTAATAATTAACATTCATTGATGACGGTATGGGGCAGTTGCTAAGCCATTGGCTTCAGCATCGCTGGTCGTGGGTTCGATTCCCGCCGGGGGCAAATATTTGTACGAACTACAAATATTTGTGTCGGATATTATGTATGTAAATATATATATTTTTGTATGTAAAACGCCCTTATTTCACAAGATTTCGGTCTTATAATAGGGGCGGCGGTTTTAAAAAAAAAGTTATTCCGATTCGTTCTTCCCACCCGTTTGTACGAAAACAACCCATTTTCATTAAAAATTGTCCGATAATTTACAGCATTTGGTAACAAGGTCAAATTATGATTTTAACTTGAAACTCCCGGTCACAAAATTAAAAATGTACAGTTCCGGATCCTATGCAATGAACACCAAAATATATTATAAGTTGCCCAACAAATAAAAGGGTGAACAAAATGAAAATACTTCTTTAAACCAAATTAAAAGACTGGTACTTCGAAAATGCTTCTATTCCCTTCCAATTCGTGGATAACTAGCATTTCCACGAATTAGGCGATCCGATGAAGCTTTACAGAGCCGCATAGGCTAAAAGCGTCAACGTCAGTTAAGATAAGATAAATGTGGTATATGCCGGTAATTGGCACACGCACCAATTGTCCTCTGCCTATATCTGCATTGTAAAAATGTTATGAAGCCACTTGAACGTTCCTGGGTACTGTATTAACACAATTTTCAAAATGAAAGTTTTAAGCATATATTTTTATTTTTATTCGTTCTATACGCTGACGTACAAAAAGGTATTTTTTATTTTTAAATAGTACGTATAGTTTATACTTTTTACAAACGTTTTTATCTAGGAACGGTATGAAGCTTTTAGGCACGATAAATGTTATTTGAGTTCGGAATTTTGTCGCCAAAAACGATTCGCGAACCCGGACGTTTAAGTGAGTAGTACTATTAGTGTGTCATATTAATAAATAATAAAAAAATCGTACATCTCCATGCCCAGTAATTGCACTGATTGAACCAGTGCATTTCTTAGTGTATTCCGGTTTGAAAGGGACAGTCCCTTTCAGGTACAGTTCAAAAACAAAACAGTGGCAATACAGTAATACCAAACTCAGTAGAATCTGCACCTTCCACTTATAAGATATTACCCAACTCTAGTAACAGTAACTACGCTGTGTTCATTCCCCTTCAAACCAGAACATATAGGTATTTATGCATTACTGCTTGGAGGAGAAATCCACTTCCAACCCTACGGCTAAATAGTACCACAATAAGTGTTCGACAAATATCGTCGTATATCCACACAAATATAATATTTCCAATACAAAATTCTCAGCGTACTAAAATATATGAAAAGCAAAGGTGAACTTATGACCTTTTTTGATTAAAAAATATACTATCCCACCGAGAACCACACATCCGACACGGACATTTTCGATGAATAGAACTCAGATCGTATACGCTAACGAAGGTCCGTCTGTGTACTTCAATTTGATTTGTATCTCTTGGGTTTAGACGTGCTCTTAGTGATGTTTCAGTTTAATTAATTAGTTTTAATGTTCAAAGTTTAAACAACCATGCATATTTTTGTCTATAAAAATACATACACAGTTTTACTGTTTATTGTGTTTTCATTTTACATATTTACACGTTTAAAATTTACTTAGGAGTCATTACATGAGGTTTATAATAAAAAAATATGATAAAACTTACAATAATTTTGTAAGTTTTATCATATTTCTTGCTGGTAGTTATTTGGATAAATTTGCTTTTATCCAAATAACTACCAGCAAGCAACTATGCCATTGGGCTAGTTTGTATTTTTGTTTTCGTAGTTGTTTCCTTATAGAAGAACATTACCGCTCAATCAACAGTATCCAGGCGATTTACAAGAGCAAAGGATATTTTAAATATCTTCACCCTGGTATTATTCTTTTGTGTTTAAATAGTCCGTTCAATTAAAATTGGTTAAGTTTTTTTTAAGTTTGGTTGGCTATTAAAGGATGTTTGTTCTTGTACTTTTAGTCGCATATTTCTATATATTTTGATAATTTACATAGTCGGTCCTAGTACTTGCACCGCCATCAAGCGGTGGTTTTAAAGAGTCGTTACTAAGACGTTGTTTCAATGTCCGTTATCCGACCCATCGGGCTATAACATAAGGAAAGAGTAAATGCATCTGTCTTTGCACAAACTCATGTGTACTTTAATATAACCCGCGCATAAAGAGGATTTTTTTTCAACTCTAAAATAGAAACTTATTTCACGAGATTCACCTCGGATGATTACATTGTAGATTTTTTTTTATCACCTGATGGTAAGCAATCACCGCCACCCATAGCCATTAACAGAAGTAACAAATGCGTTGCCAGCTTTTGAACCACCTCACTCACCAGACGAAACGCGAAAGCAAAAACACTTCCACTTTACGCCGATTTTCTGTGAGGTCATGGTACTAATCCGGTTAGAGCCAGCCCATTCAGCAGGGAGAGCAGCTGGGTGGCTCTACCACCGTGAAGATGTCCTTATGCTCAGGCGATGGCTTTCTTGTCTGCCTCCCGACCCAAAACCAAATATTACTTACGAGCCTTTTAAAAATCATAATTCCGAATAAAATTAATTAAGTTAATTTGATATTTTATGCATAGAATTGATAACAAGTTTAAGGCAACATCACTAATCGATTTACCTATAGCACTCATCACCATTAATTTACACGTGACAAATAGTTATAATCGAACCGGACACAAAGGCGTATCGGAAATCGTCTGCTCAAATTTAATTACTCGTACACGTATTATTTCAACTTAAATAAATAAAATAAATTAACGTTGACAACATGTATGCGATTTTAATGATAAATTCTAAAAATTATTTCATGCAAACAGACATTTTTCAATATTATTTAGCAAAAAAATCGACAATTTATTTTCTATTTCTAAACCATCTCGGTAAGAAAGACATAATCTGCATGCAAATTAAGAGATTAAAACTTAATGGAATTTTTCTATTTAAATCTAAGTTAAGTCTTATCGCTTAGTAATGGAGCTTCGAAACTAATAAAAACTAACTTCACTTTAATTATGTAAAAATATACACCAGATAAGAAGTTATCTAAAAATATAGAAATTGAATTCTCCGACACGATTCATAAATAACTAATTAGAATTTATTTAAATACAAAGTAACATTATGATATTGCTTCAGTTAATTGTAATGAATAATTCTAATATGAATTTTATTAATAGCACCAGTTTGTTGACATTAAATTGTTGTTGTTTTTATGTTAATTGTTTGATTATCAAATTGTAAATCCATTCGAATAATTTGAAATTTTTTTGGAGAAAAGAGGAAATTAGTCCTTTCTAAATTAATTTCTGATTTAATGTTAATACGTAATTAGACTGACAATCACCATATATTATATCATCTATCATCCATATAGATAAGAAAAAAAAATAATTTTAACCAATTTTATTGTAAATAGACGCAGATGGTATGATGATGATCGTAAGACATATTTATTGTTATAATATAACACGTCCAAAGGAGATGCTTCAAAGTTAATACAAAATTATTAGCAATTCACAGTTATGTTTGTTAACTTCATTGCTTCCACTACCGTTATATCACGTCCGCACGAATCCAACCATTAGATATAATAGTTGATGGGCCGAGTCGTAATTTTGCTATACAAGTATGCTCCATTTGAATTCAATCGACAGAATTTCATTACAATATACATAAACCAAAGAAATAAAATAAAACAATATAAAGTTAATTCTACATTATTACACGTATTTATTTCATTTATCACATATCGTCAGGTATTTCGTTCTCCTGAGTAGGACTAAGCCCAGGGGAGTGGAGGGGTATGGGGCTCCGACCACCTCACTCACCAGACGAAAGGCGGAAGCAAAAACACTACCACTTTACGCCGATTTTCTGTGAGGTGGTGGTACTTATCCGGTTCGTGCCGGTCCATTCGGCAGCGAGAGCAGCTGTGTGACGTCATCTCGTAATTGGCAGTCAACGTGTTGAAATTAAAATTTTGACACAACACACACTCCTCATGTGTGACCCCGCAGGACGAGGGGTCTATCCAACCCGTGGAAACCAGCATTTCCACGGATTCCATGATCCGATGAAGCTTTATAGCCGCGTATGCTAAAAGCATCTACGTCATTCAAGATAATATATAAGTATTACTATGTACCAGTAGGGTTGAGCAGATGCTATGTAGCACTATGTTGTTATGAGAAGGCGTGTATATTACCATCAACCACACGTCTTCTCCGCACATAATATTTTCTAAAAAAGATTTTTTGAATTCAGATATTTAGAACACTGCGAGTTTACGGCGAACGAGTTTGTACCGATCGATAAAGTTTAGTTTTTGGCCAACAGATGGCGTTTTGCTAATTGTATAATTTTCTATACAAATTAAAACGGTGTTGAGATCTTCTCTCTCCCTTGTATACCTGTTTTGTGGTGTGTCTGTTTAGTCGACTCAGCTCACTGACCTAACTTAAATAAAGTTAACGTCAATCTGAAAGCTGCGGTTTTGTTGGCTCCGACTGAGTGAGTAAACAGTGTCCAAGGCCTTCCACGCCACGGAAAGGCGTGCATTCTCCGAGACCACCGAGGGGTCCGGGTTGTGTGCCAAACACAGCGGCTTTCATGATCATGGAATAGTAAGTAGACGTCCAAATATTAAAGTCAATGCTGGCTGCAATCAAATGTTCAGTGATTTAATTTCGATTCGATTCATGAAGAACGTGCCCAATTAAGCTGTTATTTTTTAAAATATGATTGGCTAAAACCGTATACCGCAATTTTTATAACGTAACAATAAAAGACGTAAAAAAGACGCGTATTCTCAAAAAAAAAACACCGATTAATTTTCAGAAGTCATATCCATATTTAAGGCACCAAAATTATTTGTGCTATTTTAGATATAATACCACAAACAAAAGGCCCGTTTTTAATTTTACATTACTTTAAGCTACTTTGCTTAAGGCGACATAGTCCACTCCGCATGGCAATACTAATAATAAACTTTCAATTAAAATTCAAATTGAAAATCTAGCAAATAAATATGTTGCTAGAGTTTTAATTCGAATATAAAATGCACTAATTCATTGAAGTAAATTCAATGAATTAGAACACAAGGGGTCCACCATGTGAATCAAAGTACACTCACAACACTAGACGAAAATTGTCATTTTCGTTTTATTCATTTTATCTGTATTTCGCCCACGCAGGAAATTGTTCGACGTCTTTATTCGTTATCCGATAAATTATAAGAAATATTTAATTGAAAGGCATAAGACAAGGTGGCCAACAAAGTTAGTCGCAAAACCCTGTACCAAGGAAACAAATAGTTTGAGGCAGGGAAAAGTCCGGAGTAACCTATTTAACTCAAGAATTTTGTAAAGTCATATGCCGTTCCCGAGCTAAATTGCTCAGGGTTCTGGGTAAAAATCTTTACAAATTAAGATGTGGCCGATGTAGTTAGTCAAGTATTAAATATCTACATATTATACTTATTTAATTTCCGTTATGATGTAATATTAAATATTAACAAACTGATAAAGTTTAAATTTTCCACTAAAAAGTAATTATAAACAAGATGAAGGATTAGGACTTAGGACGCAGCATGTACGTATATATAGATTAGGG
>DWHO01002187.1:0-13778 GCA_018247575.1 Eurytides lysithous rurik | reverse complement strand
CCCGCGCGCCCCTTGCTCTCACGGTTTTGGAGAAATCAAGTGTTGCTATTTGCAAACATTTTTGGCCCACCCTGTATTTCAGTCTTATGACTGACTGTTCGCAAGAACTTCTCAAGGAAAGCAATTAACTACAACAAGTACATATGTATATGTAATGGCAGTACAAAAGCTACTTACTTGCATCTGGCGCAGGTGAAGCACTTTTGATGGTAGGTGTTCCCTAAGGCGGAGACCACCTCGCCCTCCACGTACTGGTTGCAGGCCGCGCATCGCGTTCCGAATGCGCGCTGATAGTCCTACACCGCAACAACAATTCAACAATTCAAATTACGGTCGCAGAGCCACGCAGCAGCTGCGACTGCTGCTGAATGGGCCGGCTCGAACCGGGTACCAGAATAACACGACCTCACAGAAAATCGGCGTAAAGTGCACTTGTTTATGCTTCCACGTTCTCGACTCTCGACTCGAATTCCCACCTTGAGCCGCTTGCTCGTTTACCCGCCTACCTTTTTCGTTACTCCATAAGAAAAATGGAATCTTTAGCTACTCTTAACGAACTGGATGCCACTTATCAATTAAACCTTAATCAATTAAAAAAATATATTGTTGTATATAGTGTTGTTATATAGTGTTTGCCAACAATGATGAACACAAGAACGTTTATACAATGACCCTTTACGGGGAGAACAGGCAGTGTTTTACGAATCCTGTACATATTTAATGATTCTAGATTAACGCAAAACTAAATTAGAAACTTCTATCCTATCTTGCGCTCTCGTTAATAATTCAAATGGAAACTAAGGGGATCAAGTCACAGCAGAGTCATAAGCTCCAAAATAGATTAAACAATAATAACAAATCACTACGCCAACATATACCACACAATATATTACAACATATTTTAAATTAATCAAATGTAGAATTTTTACAAACGAATCAAATGAGAGACTGATTGAACAACTCTCAAATCTGCGCCAGGTATATGTCCCTGAGTGTTTTCGTTTTTAAGGTGATAAAGAAAACACATTGCCCGGAATACAGCATTGCTTACACATTACTACTTGGCGATGGAATAACTGGCTACCCTGTGGTACCACCACCACCCCTTTTCTATGGAGTAGGCGGTCAAACGAGCGAGCTGTTCAACTGATGGAAAGCAAAAACCGCTGCCCATGGACAATTGCATCGTCCAACGTTTTGCAAATGCGTTGCCGGCCGTTAAATTGGAAAACATTGGAAGGGAAAAGGGAGGCGGGAGGTTAGAAAAGTTTAGAAGAGGGAAGGGGTGGGCCATCGACCGCATCACTCACCGGACGAAACGCGGAAGCATAGACATTTCCACTTTATGCCGGGATTCTGTACCCGACGTACTACGCAAAAGAGTCCTACCACTTATGGTGGTCGGTGGAATGGACGGTTACCTGTGGGCAGTAGTAGTGTCCGTCCTTGCAGAAGAAGCCGCCGCGTGCCAGCGAGGCGGAACAGGTGCGGCAGGTGAAACAGGCCGTGTGGAAGTACTTGTCGGTGACGCGCAGCACCTCTCCGCTGCATTTGCCACCGCACGCGCCGCACACCACCTTGTCTGCCAACGAAGACGGTATATATAACTATCTGAACGGCATAAAATGCTTTCTTGCGTAGTATAATAACATTGTTACAGATCGAGGTGTATCTATGTCTGTTACCCAAAAACTTGCAATATCGATTTAGCTTCTTCATCATAAAAAAAAGAAACATGTTTTATATCAATCGATACCGTGGGACACTGGTATATTAGACAACCCGTGGAGCATCATTCATGTCCACGGTACCTTCTCTCCCGTTAGATTAATTACGATATGGTTTGTTTAGAAATAGCACTTTAATCTTTATCTGAATTTTAGTAAACACTCGGTAAAAATTTCAATGTGTCAATTTATAATATTGCGAGCAAGCGAAGTTGGTAACACAAATATTGGAACCTTCGTCACGACAGTACGTCTACAGACGGTCTACAAGGTCTGTAGTAAAAAAATGTCGCCCAGACCCGAACACATCACTATTCAAGAAACTAATAATAGACCAACAGTACATTTATTATATAAAGTGTTGTTAAATACCTAAATATTCATTAAATTAAACGTTAATATCGACGCTGGAAAGCAAAAACCTAGTAACCAACAAACCAAAAGTTTTTACCAGACATACACCAATCGATTTGGTTTAATTTACTGATTTCAAGAATGTTATTAAAAAAATATATATTATATTATATATTATCCATGTGTCATTTACTGCGTTTTTGCTTTCCATCGTCGATATTTAAATGTAACAGAGGATATAATATCAACCGAAGTTGTTGACAATAAAACTATAATTTCCTTTCAAAACAATAAAATTGATGGAGTTGAGAGGAGGTCTTATTGTACGAGGACATTAAATAACAGCCCTAAAATCAGAAAAGTACACCAAAATATAGTGTCACTATATTTTAATAACATAGTGTTTTCATTTAAATAAAAATAAGTTTTAGATTGAGATCAATACTCATAGAAGGCTGGAAAGAAACTCGCATCGATGAAAACGGCTGGTCAAATAAGATCTCATTCGTCACAAACTCTCACTAAACAAACTATTGTTAATATAATTTTCTAATAACTCACAAATTCTAATAGCACATTTGAACTTCTATGAAGAACTGTGATGATGTAGACCACCTGAGCTAATTTTTAAAACCGTAATTTTTTTTCCAATCTTTGTGTTTCCGATTCACAGACGACGAGGTGGAAATAGCTAATATAAACTGCAACTTAAGACACAAACGGGCATTTTGCTCGAGCTCTTTGTTATTTGTTAGATAAACATAGAGCACCGATGAATTGCACGGCCCCGCTTCGGGTCAACGAACCCCGGTTAGCGTTCGCCAGCTCCTCTGCAACCGAACGTGTACGTCGCCAAATTAAAAACTACTCCGTAAGTATGCTTTAAGAAAAATACGTACGAAACGTCACTTTGATTCTGTGGTTGGCAGCTTGGCAACAACTTTTGGCCACTCGCCAGAACAGAGTTCTGTATCTTTATCATCGGTCCTTGCTAAAATTCACAGTGATATAATTTTCCATTAAGATCGACGATTTCCAACTTATTCTGGACACTACACATTTTTATTAGCATTTGCATGGGGTTTCACTTGATTTTTTTAAGTTAAATAAATTTCCTAGAAAAAGGACACCTTTCTGGTCACAGCGAAATCAAACTGTCACCGATAATTCTTTTTCAACTAAGTTAAAATTACTAATTGAACTAATCTGCCTAATAGCACACAATTTATAGAATAAGTGCCACTTAGACTGCACAAACGACTGGTACACAATAAATTCACCAACTTGTCAGAGGTTCCACAGATGTTAAGTCATAGCCGATTCTCTTGAACAGTAGCCTAAGATAGTGAAACAACCTCAGCTGGATTAGCTGATGCACGTTGAGACTATGGTACAAATATACGACAGATTTTTTATTCAATTTATTGAACAGATGATTAAATTAAGGGCCTGATGATCTGTATCAGGTAATCTTGACCGTAACAGTTTAGCGCCACTCCGTGGTTTGAACTAACCGAACAATTCAGTTGTACGCTCTACTCCGCCTCTCTGTTGCGCCTGTCCCCTAGAGATCCATAATGGATAATTTCTATGCTGAATAAAGTTCTTTGAAGATATTGTTTTTCAAAGCGGAATGCTTGCACATTACTTGTTGGCTAAAATACGCTTAAAAAAAGCATCTTATTCACCCAAATTATTAGTATTCACAATTATAGTAATATAATTGCACGCAATCGCATTGTTCAAATCGCAGACGGCGTGTGTTTACTTATTACCTATATTCCATCAGCCATTGACGTTGCGCTGTCGGCAATTAAGCCATGATTTATGAGACGCTTATTAAATAAAACATAACACGTTAACATAACGCTCAGTGGTCCGCTCACCTGAGTGTTTGTAAGTCAACCGGCATTTGTTTACTATCCCATACATATTAATGGGTTTATTTATTTACTCAGCGACCCTGATACTGTTCGATTCGGGTCAATGTTGGGCATTTACGTGACTGGCGCGTAATCAAAGATAGGAATATTTCAAATCAATAAAGAAGTACTATAAAAAGCAGCAAAATTGACAATAAAGCAAAAAACGTCACGAAAGTACGAAAGTCCAAATTCCGGGTGAAACTTATAAGATATTTCAGAGACTAACTCTAGAGCAAACTCAACTGAATTTATAAATCTTAGATGTTGCAAACGTGTTTTCCTGTTAAAACAGTAGATTAACCTCGTCCGCCAGAATGAAGACTAAAGACAGTGATAGTTTCCTTTTAAACTACACCGATTTCCTGTAAAGCCGTGATACTTTCTTACACGCACTCACATCTATCCCCCATGCAGTAGAAAAAGTTGCTACTCTATCACGTAGCTCATAACTTATTATATTTGTATATGGAAATATTTCTCCTGTAAACCACACAACAAAAAGTCGTGGTAGATCAGTAACCTGGACCATCGGGCGCTCGCTTTTAATTTAATATACTCAAGTGACATGAGTTCAAATCCCGGTACTGACACCAATGAATTTGTTAATTTGTAATTAACAACTTTAAGGTCTGATTTACCACTTGCCCAATAATGAAGAAAAACATCCTAAGGAAACCTGCATATTTAATAAACGAAAATAAAAAATATTTCTTAGACATGTATAGTCCGCCAATCCGCACTGGAGTTTCGTGACGGTCTGTGCCCTTACACCCTCTAAACAGAGGAGCCCTTTGGCGTGCCAGCAGTAGGAATTATATAGACGGTTACTGTAACCACACACTGCATGTAAAGAAGTCAATGAATGAAAATCTGATAAACTGCCCATCGGTATAACTAAAGCGATTCAAACAAATTTAACAGTAGGTTCTGTGCCTAACACGCGCACTTCTGTTCAGACAAATGGCGCTGCCTTGGCTAGAGACAGGTAAGTCTAATCGGGCGGGAGCTTCGTTGTCGGCTTACATCACGCGATTCGCCCAACATGGGCGCGATTAGATCACCGGGCCGTGGCGCAACGCAGCCGCCGTACATTGACACGAGAGCGACCGGCTAATGCGCTTCTTACGTGACACCATTCCGCCATTCAATGGTGTACACATGGCGGAGGGCAATGCTGCTTTTTGAGCACGTTCCGCCCCCGAATGAACGGGCACGTGGGTCGTTGACATCGTACTACGTCGACGGCATGCCGTGCCAAAAGCAATGAAACTAGACACGACTTTCTCCGCAGATCGCTGCTATTGCGAATATTTGTTACGTCATGCCCATAGCTAGTAAGGTTCCGACTTAACACTCGTGTTACTATGTCGAAAGTCGTGAATGCGTATCGTGGGCTCGATCTTCAAATTGGAAAAATATTTGTGTACTACGCAAAAAGTGTACATGAATTAAGGGAATGCGTTTAATACAGCAACATATTTTTTTTATATTCTGAATGAGTTTGGAAACATACAAGACGAACGTTAAATAAACTATTCTACACAAAAACCTGGCCATTATTATTAGCTGTTACAGTACACTACAATAAAAATTCTTAAAATTTATTATGATCCATCTCCATGAGCAGAAGTTCCGTTGTATCGCAATAGCTGTATTGGGTCGTATCGTGTTTTAAGAATGTTACTTTGTACCGTCTTATTTATCCATGAAGTTTATTATGCCCTTTTTTGAAGACATGAAATTTTATTGAACGATGTTATTATAAATAGCACAATATGCTATGCTAAAAGAGTGAAAGGCGATAATAAATGAGGCGTATCACAATTTCAGACTACTAGATAATGCAGAGAGTGTCGAACACATTAAAGTGATATATGGATTCGTTATAAAAGCTATTAGCAATTACTATTTTTAAAGTGTTATATTCATTAACGAATAGCATTTTAATTTGTTTTAAAAATAAAATAAACTCGAACTGAACGTTGAATAAAAAAGAAGATTAAACGTTAAAAGATAAAAAAAAATAGAATTCGAATTGTTATATATATGCAAACTATACTAAATTCGTTTCATTTTTACTGCTTTAAAATTTTAGCTTGAACTTGGATTTATACTAAGAGCGTCTTCAAAATTTAAAAATATTAAAACACTTAAAATTCTATATTGTCCTCTAGTCCATAGTCACCTTAAGTTCGCTTCCCAAGTCGGAATCCAACCCATTATTTTTATAAATGACGGCTTGAACTTATTCAGAAAAAAAAAATTACTAATCACTATCACATTTCGTTTCGTTCTACATTTAATTTTCAAAAAATAAATATAGAGAACATTCTTCCATTTTAAGAGCGGGTAAATCCCTAAACAACATTGGCGAAAAATTTCACATATATATAAATTTAATTGATGAAACGGATCGGACGGACCGCCATGTTTTAGTTCCACTTCCAGACGAGATAGAAATTTGTTAAAAACACAGCGATATAACTCTAGTGCAGAAAGCAAATATAATATACCTTATAATGAAATTATGGAAAGAATATATTTACTTTAAAACATGAGTGCAATGACTATTATATTAGGCGCTGAGTATAATTATATTCCATCGCACAGTCAATTCGCGTGCACGTCATATCTCGCCGTCTGAGAATGTCACCAAGGCAACGGCGGCGACATGAAGCGGAAGCAATTTATTTGATTTACACTTGACGACAAGATTTAGTGCACCATTAATTTGTTCTTTATGTTTGACCAACTGCACGGGACTATTATTTCTCGAAAGACAAGAAAATAAAAAATTAAAAGGGGTTCTGGATTTCAAGTTAGTATAAGGCTTCATCTTGCTTCGATATATTGTGGTTAACTTAATCGACGGTGCTGTAGAAATGTTTTTTAAGAAGAAGGCAAACAAGCACAGTGGTGGAGCCAGGCAGCTGCTCCCGCCGCTGAATGGGCCGGCTCGAACTGGATAAGTACCACGACCTCAAGATAATCGGCGTAAGGTGGAATTGTTTTTGCTTCCGCGTTTCGTCCAGTGAGTGAGTTGGCCGGTGGCCACTGATGTCTTATCCGGTTCGGTCCACTTAGCAGCAATGGGAGCTGCTGACTCTACCATAAAAAATCTCTCAAATGAGCTGTTGTGAGCATATGTATTGCTTACATTTAGGATTTCCAAGCTGGTTTATCTCCTTACAAATTCTCATAAAAAAGAGAGTAAATGAGATTTCGCAGATATACAAACAAAACGAGTGCACATGAAGAATATAATAATTTTTATTTTAATCCTCAATTAACTGCGGGATTTAGATGAACGCATCGCACGCAACAACATGCTGTACCATTTACTTCATTCGTGGTCTGAACACATCAGCGGTGTCGGAATCATATCGCACCAGGACTGGTGTCTTGATAGAATACACACGGCGGCGGAAGTGCAGTGGGTAAGCAGAGGTCGTCGGCCGCGCGCCCCCATTGATCCAATGGCCTGAATTACGCGGGTCACTCTGCACTCCGCAATGCTGACAATTGCACTCTACGCCCCAAATTCCACTACCGCATAGAAAAGTCGCTTTCTTATAAAGGCTATTTTTATTTTAATGATAACACTGTCCTCTGTTAATGTGCTATAAGCGAAAGGGATACGATTTTCAGCGCAATATCATCCACTCGTATTTAAGTAAGCATAGAGTGAATGTTTTTTTTTATAGAATAGGAGACAAACGAGTAAACGGTTCACCCATAGATATTTGCAGATGCGTTGCCAGCCTTTAAGTTTGTAATTTTGTAAAGTAGCAGGAAGGGGGAGCAATGGAGAGGAAGGGAGATGGGCCATTGACCCCCACTTACCGGCCGAACTAACACTTCACTTTTCACCGATTTTCTGTGAGGCAGTGTTAGTTATCTGGTTCGAGCCCGTCCATTCCGCTGCTGCATGACTTTACCAACATAATGAATATGTCTTCTCTTCATTATAATAATACTGGATTTTGCAAGAGATTAGAAGCGAGAGACGTGAGCCATCACGTATTTTTTTTATCTGATCATTTTTTCTGTTTAATGAAATTTTCCAGAGTAAAAAGAGAGAAACTGTAGCTATACCAAAAATCATATGTATCCGCCAATCCGTAGCTACACACAAAAAGAATTATATTTAAGAATTACAAACAATGTAAAATCTAAATGGCAGGACTTTTGCAGATCC
This sequence comes from Eurytides lysithous rurik, assembly GCA_018247575.1. NCBI lineage: Eukaryota > Metazoa > Arthropoda > Insecta > Lepidoptera > Papilionidae > Eurytides > Eurytides lysithous. The sequence goes on along the minus strand of DWHO01002187.1, from coordinate 5,574 downwards.
GCCTTTGGCAATACCACTACTTAACTCTCTCTTATTCTGCCGCCATTAGTAATTTGGAAGCAGGCACCACTGTGTTTTAAGGGTTGTTACCATTATAATTACTGGACATAGAAATTGAGCAGAGCCAAGAAAATGAAAAAATTAAAGTCAAGACATTAACTCGCTTAGAACCTAACTAAAATGAGAGTATATCAACACTGAATCAGGAATGCGTGAGTATTAGTCATTGATGTTTATGTCCCACTAGCGCAATACATCATGTATTGTTTGGTCTCTGTCTGCCGTTACATAATGTGGGTGCCGACATCCGCGGGCCTGCGTGACTCATGCGCCAAGTCTAGGCGCGTGCCCCAGCGACGCTCTGCATACAGATAACGCTGTCCTATGCATATGGAGACAAGATTTTCCGATTTCTACAATACGACCAATGTTTCTTTCCTGTTCACGCTCGTCCCTGACTAAAGACAGAAATTGTATCTATTACCTTTTCGCCGATGATCCATTAATTGGCTACAATTTAGTTTTCCCAGTTTTCCCAATTATTAAATGTTCACTTTAATTCACAGGATCAATGTGTCCTCCACTTAGTTCTACTAGAACAAGCGACCCTTCTGGTGCTAATTATAATTCATTTATTAATATTTGTAATCAATTATTTTATTAATATTTGCAAAGATTTTTCATAGTTTTTTGATAAATCTGTGATAAGACTTTGTTTTATTCGTTTAGAACCACATTTTTAGTTTTAATAATCCAACAATTTCCACTAAACGCCGATATTTCAATATCGCCCGATACACCAAGCGCATGAAGATATCTATAATATTGAATTGAGCATAGAGCCATCAAAATGTTGATAGGCTGGCAATAGGAATGCTGCTATTTATACAAACGAGCTGGCAGCGCTCCAGGCTGGAGCTGGCCAACACAAGCTCGTCGCGTTGCAATACATCTTCAACAGCCCCGCTGACTTTGCATTTTTCAAATACCCCCCACGCACTAAAAAGGACCCTTGTGTAACGGTCGGTTTCATGAAAGTAAAATCACGCACGCAAGGGGCCCATTTTCACTTTCTAGGTATCAAACCCGACCCTATGGATAATAGGTTAAATCTAAATATGATGTGTGATTTTACTGCCTTAATTCGATATTACAGGCTGCAATGACTCTGCGAGGTTTCCGATTGGAAAGCTTATTGTCTCAAACTGCGACCGCAAATTTGTATACAAATTCTGTGAAGATATATCATAAATTTTATGCTCCTGTTATCAAATTCCACGTAAAATCTTTATCTACAATAGTTCAATATCAGAATTCCATAGTCAATTTAGTCAAAACAACGTAGCAAATTGCTTTAGGCTTGGAGGTAATTGCGTTTCAGCTCACTTCGGGCGTCGAGTAGAGTTAACGCTCCAATGGCGTGTGATGTAATTACTGAGAATATTTCCGCAATTTCCTTTCAAAAGAAACTACTTGTAATCGCCAATATTATTACGAGCATAGTGTTTCTTATAATAATTGCAAGTTATTAATATATTAAACGTTTATTTTGAAAACAGAATGCCCGTTCACCAGGTTGGTTTAATTTGTTAATATCGTTTAATTATATTATATTGCGTATATTTTTAATAAATTGCAAAGAGATAATCCAAGTAAAATGCCAAACCCATCAAAATAGACTTTCTATTTATTTTCCTTTCGAACATATCTCTTTAGTCTCATCGCTTAGTACCTTTTTGAACCGTTGTTCCGCGTTAAGTTTCACCAAATGCTATTAACTTAATTAAACAATTAAATAATGATCAAAATTTAAGACCTCTGAAAATATTTTATAGATTAGTTTTAAAAGGGTATTTAGATAAAAAAAAATATGTCCCATTGGTTAGTAAACTGCTAAAATTCAACCATAACTAATGCTCCCACGGTACGTTTTCACTCGCAAATTAGCATGCAATACGTGTGAAAAGGGATTGAACGCATCGACTGTGGAGTCACAACACGGCCATGGCGTAGCGATCACAGCGAAGCTTTTGGACGGGCAAAAAAACCGCAAAAACACGTCTACGCTCACGAGCGGATGACTCACAGCAAAAAGCGCAAGTGCGACAGGCGGCCTAGCCGCTTCAAAGCTGGTCGAATGAAGTCTTTTTCAGAACGTGCCTCTTGTAAACGAGAAATACACCAAACATTGTCTTTGTAAAGTAAATAGGTAAGCCATATCAAGTGGGACTAAAACCATGAATTTTAATATATGTATATCAAAATTGGCGGCGTTCTAATTTGGAGCCAAATAAACGCCTGGCACAAAAAACAAACGCTGTATTCAACGACACAGAACGCAAGACAGGGACATTATCATTAATGAAATATCTAGAACTTGCAGTGGGTCAGATGAATGCACGTGTTACATTTTCAATCATATCGCAGAATAATCACGAGTAGCAAGATCTAGGTAACGATTTAAAACCTGCCGAAGCGAGTGAAATCTCGTCGAGGCTGAGAAAGTAGCCGAAAGTTTAAGGGATCGCGCGGTTACAATGCAGCTCATACTCGATTTGATTAGCAATAATGACGGACGTCAATTATCCGAACAAATGATATATATCTTCGCGTACAGCGAGATTATTATTAATAAGAACACGAGCTAATGAAGCAACGACGCATCATCAGTTCACAGCGGGGAATTACACACAACACAATGCTTTCATTAAATCATGAAGCGATCGTGTTTGTTCACGCATGTTTGGTATTTTGTCGCTCGAAACTGCACCCCCATTTCGACCGATAAAATACCCAATGGCTTGGCATAGAGATTGAGATATTCAAAGAGATTGAGATTGTTCTTTTAGATTATTTTACCTTCCAGTGTTAATTTTATTGGGTCTATTAAAATTTTGAATATTTTGTAGTAAAATGAAATGGAATTAGAATTGGCATTTATTAACTCGACTAACATTTTACAAGACGAAGACATATGTTCGAATTTAAAGGATTATAGACAATTTTTAAAAACTCTTATTGTTTAGTAATTTTTTTCTTATCTAATTGTTAGTTAGTTGGTAAGTCAGATCATAGAGGTACGACGGTTAAGGAGCAATTTGCTGTATATGTAAAGCCTTAAAATTACTCTCTCAATTAACAAGAAATCAATAGCAAATAAGTAAATTCCTATGAAAATCAGAAGTGAGATTCAGTTCAGTCAACCAACGAACGAGCTATAGGCCGGAACAGAACCGGTTGTTATTGATACCAAGAAAGCACACAATTGAAAGCATTCGATCTTATTTCGTATCCGAATGTCTTTATATAGAAGAAAGACACTTTCACGTGAAATTTGAATACTTTCTTAATAAAACCTTCGTGACATTATTTTTTACAATATAACTTTAATATAGGAATTTCTATATCTAAATTTATTTACATGTAAATCTATTCCTTACGTAATTTATTCTGCAAAAATAAGTTAAGGAAATAAATAATCAAGTTCCCAAAGTAAACATAAACAAAAAACTATTGGATAATATAATTATTCAAGTAGACAAGGTATGGATTTATTAAACGTCACAAAAAAACTAAACATAAGATAAGTTTACTGTTAGCGTATTTGAAATAATTCTCTATTTTTATAAGTTAACTATCTCTCGAAACCTAAAACGTGGCAAATGGTGACGTTAATGGTTTTGTAATCCTACTAAATCCTCATTGTAGTAGGACTCTTACGGATTTGATATGCAGGGTATTCACCCTGTTGTGATCCTATTAAAAGGACTATATTGCCAGCGTTGCTACTACACATAGGGATACACCGTCTTCTATCCGACGGACGACGAACACAGCCCCTAGCGAAACAATTTTAAGGTCATGCAGGTGTCCACTAATTCACCTTCATTTGGAGAGCTCACATAGGAAAGGACCCCACTGTCATTAGCTATTATACGACAAAGCAATAATGTGCAATACAGTGGCAGTCTGAAAAAGAATACTCATAGATATGACGGTGTAACGAGCACAAACCAAAACGAATAGTGGATGGGATACTGGAATATTACCATGTTATTCGTCCCATCTCACTTTATATTAAAAATAATCCAACATCGGTGTAAAGTACACACAGGCTTAAAAAGCTTTAAAACGTAAAGTCCCGTTACAACCTTAAGTTTTCAGTCTTTAGGCCGTTATAGACTTATCAACAACATTGAGAGAATTGGACTGAATTACAAATGCAGCAAACTAAAGGGAAGAAGCGAGAAAGTTTTAAGTGCGTAAATGCGTTGCGTTGAAAACCTATCTTTAACCTAATTTTGTGATGCTAAGAAAGATCATCCAAAATAACTTTTTTAACTCTATATATATATCGCAATCAGAAAATGTGAATCTTTATTTTAATAGATTTGCTATCTGAAAGGTATTAAAAAAAAATCTTAAAAGTTAATCTTAATATCATTATAGTGTAAAGTATCAATTTAAGTTATGTAAAGATTAAATTATAACGTTTGTAATGATTAAGCTGTATCGGACGGAGATTGGATAACGTATCTCACGTTATTCTTACTTTCACACAATCATCCTGTCGTCGGGAGCATGAGGTGAGGCATCGACGCCCGCACATTACAGCACCATGGCTTGGAGAGGTGCGCGTGATGCGTCCATCAAACTGTTCCGACAATTAACGAGCTTTTGTTTCCAACTCGTGCAGATCTGCGGCCGGCGACTTTCACTCACTCTCTAGAGCGACGTGAAATGTTTGCCCTTTGAGAAGCTGCGTAATGTTTCCTATATACAATATAATCTATTTCCCTGTGAGAAACTGACATCGTAATATTACATGCAATCTTATCTCTTTACGGTCTCAGTTTTAACAATTCATGATCCAGCTTCCCCCCTATCAAATTGAAATGCACGCGATCTTAAAATTTATACCTAATCGTCAGTTTTTCTATCTCAATTACAATGAAAAAAAAAATCAAATCATCGACGATTTTCAATCAATCAAAACCCAATCGGAAAATACGATATCTTCAAGGTAAATCTGAAATGCATTATATTGGCTTTTATTCCATACTTCATGCAAGACGCAAAATAATTTTATTTTAATAACTTAGGGCATGATCTTGTATATAATACGGCAGAGACAAAAATACTTTTTTGACTTTACGTCGCAAATAACTCAAATCAATACAAATTCACTTTGCGCCTAGTAAGTCGATCGATAGTATAGAATTCTTTTGCTATTAAGACATATTCAAGATTTGTACGTGACTAAGTTTATTTAAGTGAAATATGAACAACGCCAGTTCAGAAGCCCATGCGAGGTCATGGGTGTCACCTTTGGCGTTGTTACGCTTATGGTGACGCTCGCGGGTGCTTTCCACCAGTTTGATCGCGTATGAGTGAAAGTGCGGCTGCACGTATCAATGTTTATCTATTACGATCACTTCGATCATAGTTCCATTGACTTTTTCTTTGGGGTTTGATTACATTGATTATCTTATACACACAGTTTTTTTTTTATGTAGTAGGCTGACAAACGAGCAAGCGGTTCACCTGATGGTAAGCGATTACCGCCGCCCATGG